>JBBBDQ010002324.1:0-42500 GCA_037127315.1 Ascarosepion bandense
CGAACCGAATTCTTTATTACGATCACTAGGGTATATAATTCTCATTCCTTGTGCAAAACTTTTTTGGTTGTCATGAGTTATCTTCCTCTAACCCTACTCTCTAATTACTTGTTCACCACTGTTGTAGCCTGGTACTGAATTTACAACGCTTTGATTCAAGTCACTGGAACTATTTTTTATATCCGCAACCGATGAATGAAACAAAAATTACATTCCGATACCTCCCAGAGGCTCGAGGTATATTACAGAAGAACCACTGATGAAGATAACCGAAAAAGGATCCGGCACAAGTTGGAAAATCCTTCAGGAAAGAATTTGATGCAGTCAAAGTCCGCCAAGTACGGAAGCTAAATCCAGTGAGGACACCATCATACTACCAGCTGAAAGAGGCAATGCAACTGTAGGAAAGGGCAAAGCTGAATATACCAAGAAACTGGAACACCTCATTAGGAGTGGTAGTTATAGCAGGGTAAAGAAAGACCTCACGTTGAAAATGGAAAGACAGTAGTCACAAATCCTAATCAATAAAAAGGATCACTTCCAGCCCAGGATATACAGGCAGTTAACTCAACGTTACAGCAAGCTACCTCACATGTATGGTCCACCTAAGATTCAGGCGAATTGCTAGCATCTTAGGTTCGGTGTGCTACCCTCTGATTTGCATCTTTTAGATATAATTAACCCAGTGATAGGAAAGTCATCATCATATATTTGAAACTCTGCCCACTTTGTTGAACTTATCAAAGATGCTCCTATCTAATGCAACGAGATGGTGAGCCTGGATGTGGTGAGTCTATTCACCACGGTACACACGGTGGAGGCACTATCTGTAGTCATGGACAGACTGGCTTCAGACTCATCCCTAAGAGAATGTACCAGTATTCCACTAGATAACCTGAGGGTGATGTTGACGTTATGCACACAAACAACACACTTCGGATTGGGATCAGACATATATCGACAGGATGAAGACTTAGCAATGGGCTTGCCATTATTAGCATTACTGGCTAACATATACATGGAATACTTCGAAGAGATGGTAATAGAATCCACAGCTGTAAAGCCAACTCTATGGCTGAGATATGTTGATGACACCTTCATACCCTGGTCACGCCAGGAGGAGGTCCAGACGCCACTGGATCATATGAACTCAATAAGATCATGAAGAAAATTCACTATGGAAAAAGAGCGTAGCAGCAAACAGGCACTCCTGAATGTGCTAATAACGCAAACAGAGATGGGGTTCAATACATTCGTAGACCGCAAGCCAACATTCACCGGACAATACCTCAACTTTATTTCCCACAACCCATAAAATATAAAAAAGGAATCGTTTGCTGCCTGCATCATCAAGCAAAACCTATAAGCGGCAACCAAATGACATACGAACAGGAAATGGTAAATATAAGTGTTACCCTATCCAGGGTACATGGCAGCAACTTCAATGAACAGGGAAAGGACGATGCATAAGGATAACAACTGTCAGAAAACAGCCTCGATCGGTCTGCCCTATGTGAAGGGGTTTTCGGAGAAAATACAAAGGATCTGTAGTTCATATAACATCAGGACGATGTTCAGAAGTGGTTCTACACTTCGCGGGTACCTCTCTTTAGTAAGACGCCCAACAGAAGAGGACATGATTAAGAACTGTGTGTACGCCATTTCATGTAGCTGTGTAAAGAAATATAAAGAAGAAACATGTCGCCCCCTTAAGGTAAGGCTATAAGAACATCGCGAGGCCGTAACACAAGAGAAGACAGAAAAATCAGACGTAGCTGGCCACATATGGAGGGAGAAAGAGAATTACGGCCCCCTATATGATGAAGTTGAAATAATAGAGAACACCATTGGAAACTACGTAAACTTAAAAAATCAGCAGTAGTACGGAGTGCCAGAGAAAATAATTATTGTCAAAAAATTCCAATATGATTAAACGATTAACATAAAAAATACTACGAAAGACCATTAACCTCAAAAATTCAACATGAACTTTGGTAAAAAATGATTACTGAACATTAGGTTTATAAGTCACAGAAATTCAGTTTTTGTTGTCCTTAAAGACACATGGATATAGTGGATATAAACGTTGGTTATTTCCGGTTAAGAGTTGTGTGTTCAATACCAGTTTACAGCAGTGGTGAACAAGTAGCTTAGAAAGTCGGGTTAGAGGGAGATAACTCATGACTACCAAAAGCAACTTCGCACAAGGAATGAGAATGATAATAATCATTCATAATCGTAATAACGGGTTTGGTTAAAAATTCTTAGCAACTGAAGGAGGCCAGGACGTACAACGGTTGAAACGTCGTACAAATGGCAACAAAGATACGAACAATAGTCCGAATAATGTAAATAGTGTAAATACTACTTCATCTCAGAAATATATACAAATACAAAATTCATAATCCTACTGTCCAGGAATCTAAAAAAAATAGAGAACTAACTAGTTATAATCAAACTAACATTTTAACACCACCTTCAGGGTAATCAGAGTTATAACTATCAAGAACTATAAAACCATATTCTCTTCTGATCACAGGATGTATTATATAAACACTTGTACTATCATTAAACGACATAGGCCAAACATCAAGAAATCTAAAGCCCACAACTAGGAACATAAAAAAGATCTATGTTGAAACAACCCTTTGAACTCGCTCGAAATACACAGAAAAAATAGGCCATGAATTTAATTTGGTAAATGCTAACATAATAAAAAAATATCATGCTTTATTTCATAGATATATATGGGAGGAATTCTGATAAATATTTTACGTTTAATAAACACACATCGATAGCACATTATTATATAACCACCTTTTATAAATTCAATGTTTAAAGAATATAAGATCTATCTAACTACAACTACTACCGGTGTAAGCTAAATTCAGTCACTTTCACACAAAACGTCCGTGAATCAACGTACGAATACTCCTAGATATAAATAAAAATGCCCATCAGACGCAGAAACAGACACACTCATTATTAATCAAAATCTACATAGACCAAGTAGAATTTTGAGAAATAAACACAATAATTATTGACATGAACACTGTTAGACAAAACAAATACACGTAAAACATGATGGACTGATACTACATAATATTACAGTACTTTTTTCTTTGTTTTTAAATATTTTTTGTGTTTTTTAATACATGTTTAGCTTTTAGAAGTCATCTTTCAGTATACCAATGTGTCTTCAAATATTAGTGTCCTCAGTACATAATTAGTTAAAACGCTTCTCAAATATATACATTGTTATAAGTTTTTGATTTTGGTATCTTTACTTTGTTCAGCTCTTCCTTTTGCTCACAACCACGCATTCTCTCTTCTTGCAATTGATATTGAGTACTTTCTTCTTTGTTTCTTTCAATAACTTATGTAAGAGCACTTATAATTTTCTTTCTGTATCTGTTGTCAACATTTTGACACCTGCATATTTTATGTTAAGATTGTGGCCGCCAAGAATTAAATTGTTAAAATATATATCTCCTTTGGAAACAACCCTTTTTGTTCACATTGAATTTCCTTCTGTAACATTCAAGTTAGATTTTGTACTAAATGCAGTCTGTCGTTATGACAACAAATTTTACATTATGTATCATAGATAAGTAATTAACGTCGAACTCAGGAATCAATTGGCGGTTTTCTCTCCGTTGCTTAATTATTTGGCGAGGTGAGTTTCGTCGATGTTTTTGATAACAATGTCCGTTGGTAGAAGATCATAAAGCCGAACTAATTACATGAAATGCCAATGCGTTAAAAAGCTTGACCTATGTGTATTACGAAGTACGAATACACTTGTCCATATTGTTTAATTTTAATTGGAAGATTTTATGAATATATAAAAAAAACGAAAAAAAAAACGAAAAAAACATGCAGTTCGCAGTTCTTACTAGCAAATCTTATTAACTCACCACTGAGATTATATACAGATTTTGTATAAACTGTAACACACTATGATACCGGAGATAACCAAGCGTAGGCATCTCTTTCAAATGCACCTGCAATACTTAACATCCAATCCTAAAAAATATTTTTCAGTAAACTTCATCAATAAAAATGTTTCAAATAAAATTAAACTGTACTGCTTAGATTTTCTTCCAAAGAAATTCAATTTTTCTAGTCTAAAATTTGCTTTGATTACGCGTTTTGTCGATATTTGGGCACCTAGTTGAATTATTCTGTTTTTGAACCAATCAGATTTCATTATACGAATTTTATTCAGAACTTATATGAAACCTATGCCATGAGATAAAAGCACCAACCATAACGCAGTAAATACAAATCTTATTATTGGTGTAATACAACCTGAACTGATTTCAACTTAACATATAATTGATACAGCCAATGACATTCCATTTATTACGTCACAGACTCTTTGCCTATTTAAATACTTTCGTTTTTATCTTTCTTTTTAGTGTGTACGTCAAATATGACGCTCATTGCTAGAAAGTTTTGATTTTGTGATGAAATGAAATAAATGTTTTAAAACATTTGATGGCGATTCAATCAATCAGATCTCCAGTATTTTCAAGTAAGATTGAAGCCAATGAACTGTGTAATTAATCCGCACCTTTACTAATACATTCTTTAAAAATATATTTGTTATATAACATTTATTACTTGGCAAGATTTACATGTATTTCGTTATACTACAGGGGCGTCCAAAAGTCTACACCCCTTTCAAAATTTATATATTTTGTATAATTTAACAGGGAACAACACATTTTTCAATTCCAATGATTGTTAAATAAGAAGCAGATCCATCACACTTTCCTTTGATATAAAAATGACATCTTATTCTTAAAATCATATAACTTAGAAAACTGTCTTTGCAAATGTCTACACCCGCTAGTTATAATACTGTGTTATCATTGATGTATAAATCCAGAACAATCAAATATGACATGTGCGGTCTAAGAAAACAAACAAACTTAGCCAGTCCATTATTTTGCTATATATAGTGATTTAGCTTCTTACAAAATCATCCACCACATGGTTTCTTGCTATAAAGGTCTTTGAACTTTGACTGTAAACACAAGGTGTCCAACTCGGGAAAGAAAATGGGCAGGCCTCTGTCTCAGGAACTTAAAAGCCTTATTATACAAAAGTACAATGAAAATAGTGGCTATAAAAAGATTGCAAAATTTTAGAATTACCCCTAAGCACTGTTTAAACTGTAGTTAGGTAGTGGTTAGTGCACAAAATCACATCAATAATTACATGACCATGTGGCGAAATATTTTGTGATCAGATGAGACCAAAGTCAAGTTATTTGAAAAAATACAAAACGCAACGTTTGGTGGAAAAAAGGCACTGCTCACCAACCTTATTACACTGTCCCTACTGTAAAGCATGGCGGTGGCTCAATCATGTTTTGGGGTTGTTCTTTCAGCTGCAGGTGTCATGGACAGTATCAAGTACCAAAAATATTAGAGGCAATCTTGCTGAAGTCTGCTAGGGCTCTGCGCTTGGGTCGCAATTTCAAGTTTCAACAAGATAACGACCCCAAGCATGTGTCAAAAAGTACTAAAACTTGGTTTGCTAGCAAGAAAAGTACAGTTTTGGAGTGGCTCAGCCAGTCTCCAGAACTCAGTCCTATAGAAAATCTATGGTGAGATCTAAAGCTGGCTGTGCACCGACGTTCCCTATCCAATCTGACATAGCTATAGAAGTTATGTCATGAAGAATAGCAAAACTGTCAGCAGACCACTGCAGCAAGCCCATGGAAGGCTACTTGAGGCATCAGCAGGATCATCGGATCATCCATATATTATTAACTCAAGACATTCCAAAGAAATTTTGTAATTTTTAGATCAAATGAAAGTGTGATGGATCTGCTTCTTATTTAACAATCATTGGAATTTAAAAATGTGTTGTTCCCTCTTAAATTATACAAAATATATCAATTTTCAAAGTGGGTGTAGACTTTTGTAAACCATTGGATATAACGATAATTCTACATACCCGACTTAAAAAGAGCAAAGGTATTGTTTTCACAATTAATCTTCTTTTGCCTGCTCTTCTTGTAATAACTTGCTTGTAAAAAGAGTCAGAATTGCAGAACTCACGACTTAGTAAATTAATTTATTTATCTGGACGTTTCGTCTGAGGGTTTTGTTTAATTAATTACTCTGAGAATTCCTTATTCTTGACTGCAATTTTATTTCTTTGCCTGTAGCTACCAAAAAAAAAAGGATTCTATAGAATTTAAAATGACCTTTTTTTCTCTCCTCGTCTCCAGTCTAAGGAAAAGTTAGCGTCCTTTCTCTCCTAGCAATCCTTTTCCTTCATCCCCCTTCCAAAAAAAAAAAAAAAAAAACCCCACGTGTTCCTACCAGCACTGTATCAGTATATATATGATAGAACCAAAGAAAGTCAGAAGATGACTGCCAAAAGGTCGAATATGCATAATATTTCTTGTGACTACTGGTAAAGTATGCTGATTGTAATTACTGCTGCGAGGTTCTTAGAATTTAGACTAGCTAAAGGAAAGGTTCGTCTAATTCATGCTACGTATATTTTATTTACATATATTTTCTTTCAGAGTGAGTATATTTTGAATTTATTTCTGTTTTTGCCTGTAGCTACCAAAAAAAAAGGATTCTATAGAATTTAAAATGACCTTTTTTTCTCTCCTCGTCTCCAGTCTAAGGAAAAGTTAGCGTCCTTTCTCTCCTAGCAATCCTTTTCCTTCATCCCCCTTCCAAAAAAAAAAAAAAAAAAAAAACCCCACGTGTTCCTACCAGCACTGTATCAGTATATATATGATAGAACCAAAGAAAGTCAGAAGATGACTGCCAAAAGGTCGAATATGCATAATATTTCTTGTGACTACTGGTAAAGTATGCTGATTGTAATTACTGCTGCGAGGTTCTTAGAATTTAGACTAGTTTGTATCTGTTTTCTTTTACCATTTAAGTTTTTTCATAAAAATATACTAAATTTTTCTTGTGTCTGAACTCCATTTCGACTTTAACTAAGTTAAAACTTAGCATTTTTTTTTTTTTTTTTTTTTTTTTACATCAGCTATATGTACACTTAATTGGGACGTTAGCATTCCTGTAGGCCAAAATATAAACCTACAAAGGGCGGAAGAACTCTCAAAGAGTCAACGGCCAGCTAACTAGAGGTGATGTCTCAATAAACCATCGTGGAGAAGGCAACGGGATACCACTCCACTATCTTCCCCCGCTCAATCATGGATAGTCACAATAAATATATGAAAGCCAACAGCGTGAAGGGGGTTAATTCCCAAGGAAGCAACTCCTCGCTCGGTAAAGACCGGCATGGGCAACAGGTGCCACCTGACCGTCATCCGGCGACTGTTAGCACCAACGGCGTAAAGGGGACATTTTACTCCAAAATTTGTCCCTCGCCCGGGAAAGAACGACATGAGCAACAGGTGTCGCTGGACCGTTATCCTGCAACTGTGCGAATCAAAGACAAACTCACTATAGGAACATGGAATGTCAGGACACTGAACTGTGGACAACTAGAGAATGTTAAACAGGAGATGAACAGACTGAATATCAGCATCCTAGGAATATGTGAAACAAGATGGCCTTATAACGGAGATTTCAGTAGCGACACCCACAGGATAATATATGCAGGAGGAAAAAAAACACGAAAAAGGGGTCGCTTTAATACTAAACAAACAAGTTAAGAGATGTGTACTTGGATACTGGCAACTGTCAGAGAGAGTCCTCTTGGTTAAACTGCGGGGAAGGCCCCTCAATATAGCTATTATAGTAGTATATGCGCCAACAACTCAAAGCTCAGAGGACGAAATAGAATCATTCTATTCAATACTGGACAGTGCTAAGGCTCAGTGCAAAAGCCAAGAAGTCAGGATAATAATGGGGGACTTAAATGCAAAGGTAGGTAAAGATAGAGAAGGAGACACGAACGGCAACTTCGGTCTAGGAGAGCGCAACGAAAGAGGAGAAAAATGGATCCAATGGTGCTCAGCCAATGACCAGGTCATTACTAACACCTGGTTCCAAGAACATCCACGACGTTTATGGACATGGAGAAGCCCAGGAGGGGACACGAAGAACCAAATAGATTATATAACAATAAACAAGAGATTCAGGAACGCAGTAGTCCAATGCAAAACGTACCCAGGTGCTGACTGCGGAAGTGACCACGTCCCAGTCATCTGCAAACTAAAAGTGAAACTCCGAAGACTGAAGAAACCCAGCATAACACCAAGACTGCAATACGACACACTAGAGGATGATCTCACCCTGCAGAAAGAATATAATAACAGCGTAAAAAAGAAATATGAAGAACAAATTGGAAAAGGATACTCAAAATGGGAGTCACTAAAAGAAGCAATGGTGACCTCAGCGAACAACATAGCCCCAAAGGAAATCAGACGCAGAAGAAAAAATGAGTGGATGACCGAAGAGATCCTCCACATGATGCAAAGGAGACAAAAAATAACGCCAAGACACGGAGCAGAGTACAAAAAACTTCACATGGAGATAAGGAACAAATGCAGACAAGCCAAAGAGGAATGGCTCAACAACAAATGTGCAGAAGTAGAGAGACTGAGCAGGAACAACAAAGCAGAAATGCATAAAGAGATAAGAGAACTGACAGGACAAAAAACCTGTTCCTCAACAGGATGCATAAAATCCAAGGAAGGGACAATCATAGTAGAGAAAGAGGAAATACTCCAGCGATGGGAAGAATACATAAAGGATCTCTTTGGCGACAAGAGAGAACAACCGAGAATACACAAGGAGATGGATGGACCGGAAATACTAAAATCCGAAGTGGAAGCTGCAATGGCCAAAATGAACAGAAACAAAGCACCTGGCCCAGATGGCATAGTGATAGAGCTGCTGACAGCCTTAGAAGAATATGGCATAGAAAAGATTACCGACATAATAAACGAAATTTATAGCAGCGGAATAATACCAGACGACCTATGCAAGTCGATATTTATAGCACTGCCGAAGAAACCAGGTGCAAACGAGTGTGAACTACACAGAACTATCAGCTTAATGAGTCACATCACAAAACTGATTGTCAGAATCCTGATGAATAGAGCGAGAAGCAGAATCAGGCCAGAGATAGGGCAGGAACAGTGCGGGTTCGTCAAAGACACTGGAACAAGGAACGCCATATTCATGATTAGGATGCTCTCTGAAAGGGCATTACAAATGAAGAAAGACTTGTACCTATGCTTCATTGATTACGCGAAAGCATTCGACAAAATACGACACAAAGAATTGATGGAAATGATAGGCAACCTCGACATTTTCGGCAAAGATATAAGAATAAACAAGAATCTCTACTGGCAGCAAACGGCCTGCATACGGACAGGTAACGACCTCAGTAGATACACAAAGATAGAAAAAGGCGTAAGACAAGGATGTGTCTTTTCACCGGATTTGTTCAACCTATACAGCGAGAATATTTTGAGGACCCTAGATGACACACCAGGATTTATTATTGGAGGCCACAACCTGAACAACATAAGATACGCGGACGATACAGTACTGATTGCGGACACGGAAAGGAAACTGCAAGATCTCATACAGAAAGTAGCAGTGGAGAGTGACAAGAAAGGACTACAAATAAACTTTAAGAAAACTGAGTGCATGGTCATCAGCAAAAGATACAACCCAAAATGCCAAATACAGGTGGGGGATAACAGAATCAAACAAGTCCAAGAATTTAAGTACCTAGGAAGTGTTCTAACAGGAGATGGAAAGTGCGACACGGAGATCCGAAGGCGAATTGGCATGGCAAAGGACGCGTTCCAGAAGCTGAGCAAAATACTAACACACAGGAAGATCTCAATAGAAACGAAGAAAAGAGTGCTAGAATGCTACGTGATGTCAGTTCTTCAGTACGGCTGTGAATGCTGGACAATATCATCGAAAATGAGGACAAAACTGGAAGCGGCCGAAATGTGGTTCTACAGAAGGATGCTACGTATATCGTGGACTGAGCATACAAGCAACGACGAAGTGTTAGAAAGAATGGCAACAAAAAGGAAATTGATGCTGAGCATCAGGAAGAGACAACTGAAGTTCCTGGGACACGCAATGAGGAAGGAGAGCCTGGAGGACCTGATACTGACTGGACAGATAGAAGGAAGGAGAGACAGAGGAAGGCAGCGGATAACATATCTGCAGAGTCTGATCAGGTGGATGACGGAACGGGGGTTGCCAGGAGCAACAGGAGCAAACATACTAAGAGCCACAAGGGATAGAGAGACGTGGAGATCCATGATCGCCTACGTCCTGAAGGGACAGGGCACATAGAAGAAGAAGAAGAAGAAGTGAGTTGTTCAGATACTTCTGTCTGCTAAGTGATCAACTCGATTCAACGCTTATGGATACATCACTTTGAAACGCAGGTTCCCATATGATCAATGATGTCAAGCAATGTCGAAACTGGTCAGTACCTAGATGGTTGACCGCTTGAGAATACCCGAGACCGTAAGGTTGGATGTGCAGGTTTCGTAATGGATTATGACTCGGAATTTTTAATCTAAGAGCAGATTTCTCATTCCAGTTGGGTTTATTATATTCAGTTACCCGCAAATATTCTAGGGAAAAGTATAAATCTACCTCTTCTTCTACAAGATGTGAGTTAATCAGTAGAATTTGTAAACCTAAATCATTATTATTTCCTAAAAATGGTTTAAAGTAAAATCTGGAAAGGGGTGATAAAACGAAAACGATTTAATAAAAAAAACATGATTGAACTTATTTTGTTACCTCTTCCTTTAATTCCAGGAGGCGCTTTTATTTTGAATAATAGAGGCCATAAACACATACAATTGCTAACATGAAAATATATTGTACAAAAAGCGATGCATTTCAGGAAGAAGCTATTTTGCCGGTCCCAGTAAAATAGGCAATTATGCTTTTAAGTTTATTTTACCGGTCTCGGTAAAATAAGCCCACCAGGCAGAATTGCTGGTAAACATTTTTATTATTATGAAGGCAGGTACTGCTAAAAATTACAAAACACGGATTTAACACAGATGTTTAATTATTTTACCATGAATTCTTAAGACAATTTAAAATCTTTTTCACTATTAATTGTTAAAGCATAAGTTAAAATTATTTCTTCATCAGTTATTGAATGAAATCAAGGAGTCTCTGAATATTTTCAACACTTCAAAAATAACAATCTCCATAAATCCAAAACTTGCCCTTTGACATTTTTTTTGACAATACACTTTAGGAGCACCCACAGAAAATAACAGTCACATACCACTGAATCCATGTTTTTCAAGTCCTTCTTACACTGTTCACATAACTACGGCGTTAACGATTTCAAATATATTCTTAGTTCTAAAACATTATATCTACCGATAAAATAGCTTGGTGTCTATGCCGGGACCAGCAAAATAGCATATTCGTTTATTTAGTACTACGAGTAATCAATGAATAAGGCATCATTGACCGTTTAAAATGATAAATATATATTTTTCTCGTCAAACTGAATATAGCTCGTATGTACACTATCTGTATAATCCTATGAATAGCGCCATGAAAGTTCAATCTAAAATTAACGTTGGTAAGTACATTTGGTTATAATTTAAAAAGAAATTCTACTATTATTAGTATTATTAATTTTGCATTATCTAATATCTGAAAGCGTGGTATGAAAGGCATATATATAGTGTACTGCGCCGTTAATAATGAATGTTGTTTCCTAACAGTCTGTGATTAAACTTAGCTAATAATTTATTCTTATGTAATAAAATAAGCACTATAGCGCTGATGACATACTTCGCAGCTTTATAGGATACACACCAGCCGTTAATGAGTGTATAATTGATGCACCAGGTAAAATAACCACAGTATCATCGATAGGCAATTTATATCCTTCTATATAAAAGAAATCGTCAATTATATTATTGAAGAAACTATAAATATTATTAGTCTACTCCAATGTAATTACATAGAGTGTAAAACGAAAGGTATCAATAACTGAAAATATTGTATAGTGCAGAGATATAATACTGCTACTGTTTTACATTTATATAAATAAACTTAAAAATTTATACTCTACTTTTCATCTACTTAACGCGTACATTCCGGATAGGGCCTATCATTTATCAGTTGCCTCCCTTTCTTCAAGCAGAGTGCAGCTTAGCTGTGTCTCTGTCGCTGAGGAAAATAGAAACTCAGCTGAACCCGGTCCCATGAAACACATGCCTGAGGAGGCACCATTCCATTGCACTAGAAGGGTGCATCGGTTGCGAGTGGCTAGGCAATTTTGGGCCATGGTCTGAGCGTACACACCTCGGATCCCGCACCTTAATCTCGATCACCTGTCACATCATGTCTCAGTATAGAGATGAGGTAAATAACTACGTTTAATTTACCAACATTTACACCTGTGCAAACTTTTCATACTGATTTCATCAACAGACTCTTTATTGCTCCGACAGAAAATGTAATGCTATTTTGATCACGCACATTCACAACTATTGTAAATATCACTTGCACATAATCGTTACTCCTTTTTTCTTATGTAAATAATTTATTCGTTATATCCTCAATAACAATGTCGTTTCTTGACATTCTTGATATTCTTTTCGTTCCGTTACAGATCCCCCGATTCAACTTGCAAAATCATAGAAAATTCGTTGCCCCAAATAAAAAGAAATAAATAATGGTAGGCCGGAGACACAAGTCCTATATTAACTTCTTAAGTCTGAATGCATTATCAAACTTTATTCATCTAAAGTGCTTGCCTTTATACTGATCTTAGTTTATTTTTTCTATAAAGTATATTTAAATTCAAAGCACCGTTTCAATGAATTAAAAAAAAAAACGATCAATACTGCAGATTCGGCTTCAAGGACTATTGGCGGTTATGCAAACGGGTGCTGAACAACAGCAAATCCTTTATCTCTCCCTGAATCAATAAATTTGAGGTCCTCACAGCATCAGCGAACAAGTTCAAGTACTTTGCTCGTAGATTCTCATCCGATTCTACATTTGACTCATCTGGAGTACCCGCACTCGACTTCCCTATTAGAACTGAGGCTAAACTGAACGATGTATACATTACCCCGACTGTAGGATCTCGAGTAATATCAAAATTCAACCCTCATAAGGCGAGCGGTGGTTATGGAATCCCGGTGATTGTCCTTAAAAATGTGCCTCTGAACTCTCCTTTGTCCTCTTTAAACTCTATAATTACTACTTTCTGTTTCCTGTTTTCCTGCATGCTGGAAGTCCTCTTCTGTCGTTTCTGTATTTAAGAACTCGGGGGAACCCTCGGACTCATCCAACTATCGCCCTATCGGACTTCTACCAATTTTAGGTTAAGTGTTCCAGGCCATTATTAATGGTGAAATAGTTCAACATCTTGCTGCCTATAAACTATTCTCAGACAGGCTTTGCCAGGTCAACGGCCGACATGCTAACGACCATCACGAAGTACATGTTCCAGTCCCTTGAGGAGTCCAACGATGCTCGTGCTTTTCCCCTGGACATCTCCAAGGCTATTGACAGGGTTTGGCACACTGGCATTCTATGCAAGCTACGGGGTTACCTGACGCTTGCATGATCTGATCCAATCTTTTCTATATTACCTCATAATGAAGGTCGTCTTAATGGGCATGCCGCCACATCATACTGTACAAACGCTGGTGTCTCTCAAAGCTTTATACTAGGCTCGACGCTTTTCTTTATTTTCATAAATGATCTCCCAGACGTGATCAAGTGGCAAGTAGGCATCTATGCAGATGGCACCACAATTTACTCCTGCATCAGCAAGAAATCCGGCGTGGCGGACAAACATAACCTCGCTGCTGATCTTGAGAGGGATCTACATTCTGTGGTGGAATCGGGTAGGAAGTGGCTTGTAAATTTCAATGCCTCCAAGACCTAGCTGCTGTCTGTCAATCATCGATCATAGCCTAAATCCATCCTGCATATATACAAATCAACCATTCATCCTTGCATGGAGTACTGCTGTCATATATGGTCAGCCGACCCTGCTGTTCATCTAAGTGTTCTTGACAGGCTTCATAGAAGAATCAATAATGTGATAAGTATCGACTTGGTGGCTTGACTCCAGCCACTTCCCCACCGACGGGATGTGGCCTCCCTCTGTCTGTTATATAAATACTTTCATGGCTTCTGCTCCGATGAACTTAAGTCACTGGTATTTACTCGTGCAACCAGACTGGCAACTGGGTCTCACCCATTCACAGTTAGATCAACCAAATGCAGACGACAATTCTACTCCTGCGGCTTCGTTTCGCGCACTTCTCGCTTGTGGAACTCACTTCCATATTCTTGCTTTCCTCCAGGAATTTAAGTGCAATGTCAATACTCATCTCTTAACCACTTGACTCTAGTTTTTTCTACACCACCTTGTATATCCTTTCTTTTCTCTCCACCTTTGCAAGTGTCATCGCAACTTTATTCCCGTCCTTAACTGGTTCGTCTTTCTCTTTACTCTCCTCCTATTTAATTTATTTACTCTGATGTAGTTCCGTGCACATCAGTAGCGTTACCGCCTTGCTCGGGGTGACACGATTAAGAAAAAAAATTAATCCGACAAAGTATGAATGGCAAACCAGAATCTACTCTATAACTGGGATCGCAGATAACAGCGAAAGATGTACAGAGACGGAGAAGTAATAAGGGGTGGTGTGAAGCGATTAGAAAAAGTGGGTTGAAGAAGCAAAATGGTATTAGGGCCAAGTAATTTTTTTCTCTTTTATTTTTACACTGACAAATCCAAGTTACTTACACTAAAAGAAAACACATAAGAATTTTAGTGAAAAAGTACTGAGGTTCATGCTTTAAAAGGAAACTACAGCATATACCAATTCGGCATTTAATCACCTTCAAAGTAGTTTTCTTTTGTAGGTATCCATCATCGTTTCCATTGATGAAAGTATTCCTGAAACGCTCTTTTGAGACACCGAGCCACTGCCACACTACATTTTCTGGAATTTTATCGGCAAAAATATGGGACATCCAAGGAGGATTGTACTCACCATTCAATCGTAATTAATCTAGCGAGAAAAGTTTGTTGATCATTACACAACGTCGGAGTGCATGAAAAAGTAATGCTGAAGAGTTATATTTTTAAGATCTTTTAATCGTAAATATTTTAAGAGCATTAAATAATTACCAATAAATATACTATTTTTTAATTAACGTTTTTTGGAGGATCTGGATTTTTACGCCATCGGATAAAGAATTTTTATTTATTTTATTTTTCCTTTCATTTTATTTTTAGAAATCCCATTTTCCCGGTATCTTAATAAAAAGATTTAGATGGTCACGCTCGATCGTCACGTAAAAGGCTGTCTACCACAGTCAGTCATCTCTGAAATAGAACTGCGAGAGGAAGAAAAATTCAATACATTCTACTGTCATGTCACTGAGAATCGTTGCATGATTTGGACCTGAAATGACAAGACAAAAAAGGACAAAGCCACCCCTTATTTCAATATCTGAATTATTTTCAACATTGTCGGTTGCAACTCCCATGGTTAAAATCTGCAACAAAGCCCTGTTTGCACGAAAGGTAGAAAAGATCCTATATGTAAACTTAGTTCAAGATATTCTTTCTTTTTCTCCTTCCTCTTTTGAGAATAGATTCTGACCAATTTATGCGATTCATAGTCAAGGTTACATCAGCATGACGTATTTAGTTTGACACTTGGTTCTCTCTGTGCGTGTTTTTGGTCACAGCCATTCCTTTTAATCGCATCATGTTACTGAATATGTGATATGGCCCTTTGATCACGACAGCTATGGCAGTTTTCGGTCGCAAAAGAACTGAATAGAGGGAAATTAGAACGTATATTTATACCTTTTTTCGCTTGCCCATCACCTGTTTCCACAAAAAAAGCAAATAAAATGAGTAAATAATAACACTTGCAACACAATTATTTAGAAAGGGAACAGATTTAAAAACGACTTGATGACAAGCACCAAGGCAGAAAAAAAATGAAATAAAATTACCTGCGCTTTTTATGCTTTTATCATTTCAAACCGATATATATATATATATATATATATATATAAAGAAGGAAGCAGCTTGAAGGTAAAATCTCCAAGTTTACAGAGCCAATATATATATATATTTTTATAAATAATTATTCAGAATTTACAGAATCGAATGATCATTTCGGAAAAGTGAATACGTTTCATCGGCGATATTTATTATTAAGAAAATTTTAAAAATGTTGAGTATGTGCGGGTGGGTAAAGAAACAAGAAAAATGTGCCAAAACAAAAGAAAAAGTATAGTAAGGAAAGAGAAGGAATGAAGGAAAAGAAGGGAGGAAGAAAGAAAGAAAAAAGAAAAGAGGGAAAGGGAAAAGAAGAAAGAGGAGGGAAAAAGTAAGATAGATTTTTTAGATAGGGCAAAACGTTGGCCAGTAGGGTGCAGGAGATAGTTACAAATAAAAAACATAAAAATGAATATAACAAAAAGGATGGTGGGGGCTTATTTTGGCTTTGCTGAATTATTTCAACTTTTTTCCGTTTCAAAATATAATAGGGTCTGACTTTTGTTGAGATCAAAAGAATTTACATTAAAATCTACCTCAGGATTAAAATGATTAAAACCGAAAATAAATTTAGTAAATAATATATAAATGTTGTATGAGCATTGCCCGCATATCAGAGTGAACTCATCCAGATTCTATTTAGGCCAGGAGACAGTACTTGGCGAGGGACTAAGTCGAGTAACTAGGGCACCTCGAGGTGGTGTAATGGTTAGCAAGCTTGTCTCGCTAGAACTATTGCAATTAAGTAGTGAGTTCGATCCTCACTGGGTGCCCCATACTTTCGGCATTGTGCCACATCTAAGCTGCGCTTAGTAAATTATGCTAAGTCGAGTAACTGGGGCTTCGGGCTGGGCTCCAAAATGACCAGTTTTGAACCTATTCACTGTGGTGAATAAGTTATGTTTTGACCAGTACCTGGGCGTACGCGCTCTGGTTCCCCACGTTAAAAAAGACCTTGTCACATCTCTCTCAAGTGGGGGAGAAGGGTAAATATTACTAAGTAGAGTAACTGTAGCCGTAGCATTATTACGATACTTCAAGACTCTGCTAAGCGCTTATATTTGACTGACTATCTGTATTTATCATATGTACTTTGTATTGTTATGTATTTAACCCAATCCATTGCGTTCGTGTTTTCTTTGAGTGGTCTTAAAACCAAGGCCACATCAATTGGTGACGAAGACTCGTAACTCACACGAAAAAAAAACACACAGACCCGTAGCACATCAATTGGTCTTCGAAAATCACACAGGAAAAACGAAACTTACTAAAGACTCGGATTACGCGGCAAAAACAATACCAGAATTCAAGTGACCCTCCTCACACCGAAAAGTCGGTCATACAATCAAGTATCTGGGAAATAATAACCAACGGAATTGGCGACATTACAGAAAAACTGTAAGTAATTCATCCGATATTTTTTTCCACGTAAAATGGAAGAACTTTCAAAGGCGATGCTTTAACTTATGACGAATCAGTTCGAACAACAACAAAGCTGATGAACGTCAACGGAGAACGAATGAACGACTGCTGGAGCAGCAGCAGAAAAATGAGGAACGATTGTTGGAACAGAAGCAGGAAACGGACAAACTCATAAAAATCCAATTGGAAATGCAACAACATTACCAGCAAAAAACTGACCAACAATTACAGAAACAAGATAAAATTACTGCAAGAGAAAAAACCGGGAATGACTCTTAGTAACATTTGGAACTCGATGGAAATATTTGAATATGTGCCAAGCAATGAGAAGACCTTCGATGCTTATTACAAACGATACATAGATGTCTTTCAAGTCGACTGCAGCAGTTGTTCGAATGCACAGAAAATACGATTGCTACTACAACAATTGTGCACTACGGAGCGCAGTAAAATTTTTGACTTTATATTACCAAAAAAAAAGTCAACCGATCTAGGGTTCTCAGAGGCAGTGAAACTTATCAGAACTGTTCGGGCCGAATATATCTTTATTCCACAAAAGGTGGAAATGCTTAAAAATGACTCCCCTGATAGTTGCAATAAAAAAAACAATTCGACAAATATACTAATAAACAGAAATTCCCCATCCAGGGCCGTGCGATATATGTAATAAAATACACTAGAGGAAACTCTGTCCTGCTAGGAAAAAATCTTGTCGAAACTGGGGAAAAAACTGGTCATTATGCAAATAACTGCTGGTTTAAAATACGACAAAGACAAAGAAATTGGGTCAGACAAACATAGTCCAGCGACAATGAAGAAACGTTTGCGTAAATACGTAACTGTAGAAATAGCGAATAAGAAATTTAAACTGCAATTAGACCGTGGATTTGATCTAACGATTATTAATATCCATACGGGGCGTAGATTAATAAGACCAACATTACTAAAAACGAAAAAATCAGCAAGGTCTGTACCGGGAGAGAAACTGGATATCTTAGGCGAAGCAAGCCTTACCGTTACGCTAAAAGAAACAACAAAAAAGATTAAGTCGTACATCATGAAAAATACCACGAACTTATTTGGCACTGATTGGATCGAAAAATTTGATTTCTGGAATTGTCCGCTAAACACATTTTGTAAAAACATTGTCTACTACCTCAAAAAGTGAAGAATTAAAAAATGAACTAAAAAAACGAATTTGCGGATGTCTTTTCAGGAGATCTGGGAAAGTGTACCAAGATAAAAGTAAAATTCCAACTGAAAGATAACGTAAAACAAGTCTTCAGAAAGAAAAGAAACGCGCCATTCTCTGCCATAGAACAGATCGACAGGGAATTGGAAGGGTTAGTCGACTGACAAATATTAACAAAAGTAGATTTCTCAGAATGGTCTACGTCAAGAAGAAATCTAATCAAAGTATTGGCAGACTTCTCGACTGGTTTAAACGCTCTCAAAGACCACCATTATCCTTTGCATAACCCTGAAGAAGTTTTTAACCAATTAAACGGAGGTAAAATATTTTCGAAGATCGATTTGTCAACATGCATAGGGAACTCTATACATTTAATAAATTAACCTTTGGCATAAAGGTTGCCCCGGCTATATTCCAACAAACAATAGACACAATGCTAGGGGACCTTGAATATGCCACCGCTTATTTGGACGACGTATTAGTCCGAAGCGAGTCAGTTGAAGAGCATAAAGAACGCATCCAAAACTATAATTAGGAAGATAAAAGAATAGATTCAGAGTGGAAGAGTCAAAATGTGCGTTCTTTCTACCTCAAAATATCTAGGGCTTATAATAGACAAAGGGCGACGTCCCGACCCAGAGAGAATCAAAGCCATTAAACAAATGCCCGCCCCACACGATGTCCAATCTTTACAAAGCTTCTTTCGATTAGCTAGTTTCTACCAAAGTTTTATAAAAAAATATGTATGATCTCAGGACACTACTAAATAACTTGCTTGAGAAAGATGTACGATGGCACTGGACTGACGAATGCCAGTCAGCGTTCAACGGAGTTAAAGACATTAGTCTCAGATCTAGCATTAACACATTACGACCCTAACTTGGAGATTATAGTAGCCAGTGATGATAGTAGTTACGGTGTCGGTGCATGTATTCTGCATAAATTCCCAGACGGAACAAAAAGCTTATTGCTCACAATCCCTACTGCCAGCAGAAAAGCAATACTCATAAATTGAAAAAGAGGCTTGAGCATTATTTTTGCTAGTACAAAGTTCCATAGATACTTATACGGAAGAAAGTTCTTATTGCAGACTGATCACAAGCCATTATTAGCAATATACGGAAATAAAAAAGACTACCTGTATATACAGCCAACAGGTTGATACGTTGGGGTACTATCTTACTTAAATACAACTTCGAAATAGAACACTTGTCATCGAAAAAGATCTGCCATGCAGACAGCTTATCAAGATTGATCCCGGAAAATAAGGAAGTATTCGAGGACTTAATAATTGCAACACTGAGATCGGACGGGGATATAGAAGACATGATAGCCAACATTGAGAGAATTACCAGTCTCTTTGTCAGACATTAAAAGAAAGGCTAATTAGAGTGAACTCATCCAGATTCTATTTAAGCCAGGTTACAGTACTTGGCGATGGACTAAGTAGAGTAACTGTACTAGTAGCATTATTGCGATACTTCAAGACTCTGCAAAGCGCTTAATAATTGACTCTGTATTTATCATGTTTTGTTGTACTTTGTATTGTTGTCAATATATGTATTTAACCCAATCCGTTGCGTTCGTGTTTTCTTTGAGTGGTCTTAAAACCAAGGCCACATCAATAAGCAAATAATATAACTAAAGAAAATAAAAAAGCTAATAGGAAAATTAAAACCTTAGATAAATGTAAAATAGATTCGAGTAGGCATCAACATTTAAGTAAAATAATAGAAATTAATTTTTAATATAAAAAATAAATTTATAATATAATAATTGTATAACATAAAACATTATATATATAAGCTCAAGTTATATTGCTAAAAAATGTTTAGACATCACTCTTAATCTTACCTACCAACCTTATCTCAAAGAAAATGATACCTCTATCTATATTAATGTCAATTCCAACCACCCTAATATTATAACGCTAGAATTAACCGATTATCTTCCAACCCCAAAATTTTCAAGGAAAATAAAATAAAAACAATATAATAATGCCCTCTCGGAAAGCAACTTCAAAAATACATTAGTATATGGAAAACCAGTTGTTAATTCTGAGCAATCTAGTGCGAGAAGTAGATGCCGAAAACGGAAAGTAATATGGTTTAACCCTTATCATTTTGTATACTAATCAAACTCAAATAGGGAAATATTTTTAACTAGTAAGCAAGCATTTCTATACCAACAATACACTGCTCAAAATCTTTAATATAAATACTTTTAAAGTTAGTTTCTTCTGCACACAAAATATGGACAATATTATTAATTTCAACAATAGACAAATTTTGTAGAATGTAGATAATACTGTTAGTAAAACCGGTATTTTAACATTTTGCAATTTCATGTCCAACAACTGCACGTTGGAAGACAAATGTAGGCACACAAGCATTCTACCAAGTCCATATCTCACCCATGAATAACAAAAATTTATGAAGTTTATATTGAGATTTTTGCGGAAGAATTTAAACAACGTTACTACTCTCATAAACACCCTTTTCCAACCCCAATCTAAAATTCTGAACTTTTCTTTCCTAAAGATTTTGGGAAATAAGAGATTAATAGATTCTGCCCGCACTTCTAATAACATTTAGGATAGATAAAATCTATTTGTTAAAAATTAAATTAAGAAAATATGCTGAGAAAAATCTGCTTTTAAACTTACGAACTGAATTCATCAGCAAATGTCGTAAAAATCCAAATTTATAAATTTAAAATTTAAATATTAACCCCACCAAATATAATCAAAATTTAAATTACCGTTGGGTATTTGTTTCTTTTTTCTTCTTAATTACTGTAGAATTAGTTACAATAATCATGTTTACCTCTTTTAACACTTTTAGGTTAATATTTTCGGCGTCCTTAATTACCAAATTTATCTGTTTAATCTATAATTTATTTTTACTAATAGTATTGGTCTATTTACACTAATTAGCCATTTACTATTGAATGATTAAAATACCTCTCATTTCTCATAGAAGTCTTTGACTCTATTTCTGTTCCACATTATATATATATATATATATATATATATATATATATATATATATAAACACATTTTGTTTAAAATAATGCTGTCATAATTTTCAATTTATTTTATTTATTTCATAATTTTAATTATTCTTAATTAACTTAGGTAAGGTTGTTTCTCCTCTTATCGATATAACATCAAAATTGATTTTATATATATTACAATTAATGTTTATTATTTGTTCAATTTGTCATTTATTTGTAAGAGAAGTTTTACTTAAGTGTTGATGCCAACTGAAATTTCTTTCTTTCTTCTTTCTAATCTAGTTTATATTTCTCTGAGTTTGAAACAGTACTCTCGTATTTTTCTTTTTCAAAATCTATTTTGACATGCTCAAAATGTTTATTAGATACACTTTTAATTGATAGATCATCCAGACAAGCAACTGAAAAATCACAACTTGCAAGCAGGGTATCCATGGCTTGTTAAAACATAGCTGGAGCTACTTTTTTTTTTTATTTAACTCAACTAGTCACATACACTGACCTATCATACTTACAATACCACATTTATGTAAAAGCACATATATGCCACAACCACCAAAATAACGTATTCTTTCTATCCATACTTAAACTAATGCCACAATTTGTACAAATATCTGAAGAGGGGGTGAATAACATGATTTTATTTATATCATAAAATAAACCAATGAGAAATATGAATAAGCATATACACAAATAAACAAAGATGTTAGTATGGTACCCTCCACACGTCTAAATATGACAGAAAAGCAAATTACCTAAGCTAAAAAATACAGTGAGAACGTGTGAAAAGGAGACGAAATAAGTAATAAAAAAGATAAACATTTCCTACTCTAACCTAACTGGCTTAGATGGACATGTTTTTCTTGGAAGAACAAGTACTTTAACAAGTCAGACATGAGATTTTCATCATTTACTCGTACCATTCGTGCAACAGTAATCCATCTTTCAGCAAAGTTATCAGAACAAAGTCTTTCCCTCTTCACCTGGGTTTTGACCTTCAGCTGGTGCTGAAAGAACGCAATCAACAGATGGGAAGAGAAAGGAAATAGCCCGCGATATTTATCCATCTTAGTCAATCCATACCACAATTCGCATCACGGCTAGCAAGTTCAGAAACACATAGTGCTTCCTGAACGATCTCACATTGCTACAAACAAAACTAGCATTAAGAGCAAATGATTGTCCATACACCATATAATGCATATATCGGGCATACAACTCGGCATTGAAAGATGGACGAATTCTTGCGAACAAACCCGTTTCGCTGCGAATGACATTTTACCGAAAAAGAGCGCGTTTCGAATCGTGACGTAAGTGATACCACATCCTTAGTGAGATATCGCAACCCAGACGTCCAAGGCCATATTGAGCAAAATTCTTCCATCGAGTACCTGGATCAGACCATCTTGAACGGCCTCCTATTTAACACCCGATATAATATCTTTCTTGATAACGGTCGGTTATCAGAGAGTATCTGAGAAAGTAATTTCAGTGGTTGAAATTCACTGTAAAAGAAGCAATGCTTTCGGTGCGAAAGATGTTCTTCTGCCTCATGCTTCTCAAAGACGTGAATGTATTTTTGGAATCCTCCTTCCATAAGTAACAATTTTTGGCATCATGTATACGTATCCGATCACAGAAATTCAATCGCAAAGTGTATCGATGGGTGTTTACGTCTGGCATTCCAAGACCACTATTTGACGGATGGAAACAGCAAACCCGGCGACGCATCATATGTAACTTTTAACCTCATAGAAGAAGAAACAAAGTTTTTACTAGACTATTTAGATAGATGGACAGAAGTGGCAAAACTGAATATCTTGTAAAGAATGAGGGGTAGATGTACGTAATGCACATATCAATCCTCACCTTCAATGAAAGGTTCCTTTGTAGCAACAGATTAACTGCTGCTAAACCTTCGCCAGAATTTACGACCAATTCGTATATAGCTGGTGTTTGGAACCAAGTGTCTTGCAAGACCCATGCGTTTGATTGAATGGGCACAGGAGAGGACAACATTTCCACGAACCCAACCGCAGGCCTTACAGATATATCGTGGTTGATTTTGGTCCCTGTTACTGTCACAGACATCCGGAATTCTTTTACGACTTTGTCAATTTCGGCAATGATCGTTATAAATGTTGAGATGACGTCGACATAAGCGCTGTAC
This sequence comes from Ascarosepion bandense, assembly GCA_037127315.1. NCBI lineage: Eukaryota > Metazoa > Mollusca > Cephalopoda > Sepiida > Sepiidae > Ascarosepion > Ascarosepion bandense. The sequence goes on from JBBBDQ010002324.1 coordinate 23,829, forward strand.
CTGGGCGTAGTGGTAGCACCACTAACGTAATCCTCCATTGTTTACTCGTGCGTAGAAGCTTCATCACATTTCTCTTGAAAGATTGGGAATAGCCCTCTGTCCCATTCAGTCATCGAAGCGTATTTCCAGGAAGGGGACATATATAGGCGACAGATTCTAGTATATTTCGTAGAGTAAGAATTCGATGCTCGGAGTCTTATTTTTTTCAACAGTTTTCAACGCTTTCCAGATCCCCCCTCTGTTATTTGTCCCTCGCAATCACTCGCCTCGAGGCGAGGAAAATCGCTCATTTAGATGTCGAACTCATACCAGGATTCCCAGTGAATTACTTTTGGAAGCATTCATGAAACTCCTTTCGTGTGTCCTCGTCAGTTGTCAGGTTTCTTTCATACGGTGATGTGACACATACAACATGCCTATAAGAGGCATGGTGAAATTGTCCGCACGTAATTCTGCGCCCATATGTGGCCTCGATAGATATACTATGTAATTTGGTCTTAATTACATGGGAATGGGCCTTCTTGTTAAACAAGAAGATCAGCTTTGCCTTCGCCGTAGCTACCTTATCACTATTTTCAGATTTGACAGCGCCCTCTACTCTAGATGCTAGTGTTCTTTGCGTTGCTCGTCTATGTAGGTGAAGTTGTCACTGTAATCGGCGGCAAAAGACCTAACTGTGTCCTTTAGGTGTTTTCACCACTTATTGCCAAACCAAAGTCCCGCCAGTTATCACAGTGCCTGTCCCCAAAAACCTTCCCGTCCATCAAAGCCGTGTTATTTTTCTGAACCCAGTTATTCTAGGCTCAGCCTTATCTAAGTTTATACGGACGTGCACAAGTTATAGTACGTATAAACTATGCTGCTGTGAAATCTTGGACAACCTAAGATTCCTATGTCGATCTTCCTAACTAGAACCCAGTGGTATAGCTAGAAAACTGTACCCTTTGCTGACCGCCATTATTTGTGGAAGTTCACTCGACCCGCTTCGTATATTCATTTCGTTATCGAGCGGATCAAGATCATTTTTGTTCTACGTGAGAAGTACTGCTAATACTCTTTTTATCTGCCCCACTGTCTAAATCGGGATCAAGAATGACGTTCCAATCACGCACTAGAACTACTCGTTTCGACTGTATCATTAACCGATTAAAGAACTCTTTCCGTTCCCCATGATCATTGGGTGCATAAATCTCAATTAGTCGGAACACTTTCTACTTTATGGTCCTATCCAGCATACACAATCTGCCCGTCGAATCCCCGGAAACAAGTGAACCGGTCGCACCCAAAGGTTACTTACTAACCAAGAAACACTTCTCGAGCGGCTATCAAAGTATGCTGAAAAGAGGCAGAACCCCTTCGACAGCGCACTCTCATAGTCACTTGCAATACAGTAAGTCTATTGAATGCAATATATATTCCCATAGAGGCTTTTGAGATCCCTAGTGAGCCCAGCCCTCTTCTACTCGAACCACAACCCTTGGAAATTTATACTTGCTAACCAGAAGGCCATAATCGCTGCGTACTGGCGTTGCTCAGCCGGAACGTACATGCCCGTGGCCAGGAAACTGATAGCTTGTCCCATAAAACTTTGACCCATTTCAGTTTTATGGAGCGCCACCCACCTGATGTCACAAGAAAACGTCTGTTTCACTGCTCTATATAGGGATGGGTGAATAAATATTGGGACCGTATTGAAAAATTTGCATACTCATAAATCAGCAACGGAGGAGACATTTTGGTGGAAGTTTTTGTCTCCTTCAGCATTACCCGTATTTGCTGTATAACGGGACCAATGCGTATAATTGTCAATGCTATCTGCGCATGAAAAAACTTTGAAGGATCCTCCACATCTTTCTTCTATTTTTTTGAAGTTTTGGATGAAATACGCTGAAGCTAAAGTTAGATTTTCTTCAGTATGTCCAGCTCTACCCAGAACACATCCTCCCTAGTATAAATTTTCATTTTATGATTTGAAGTTCTTTCGTGAGAGAGTTCTCCTGAACTTTCTACTGATGAGCTCTTAGGTCTTTTGACTGATTTTGACCCTGCTTATGTTAGTGGTAGGATGTGAGAGAAAAATAGTAGATTGAGTGGAGGACTGGGGAAGTGGGTTGGTGATTTGAGAATTTGGGAATGGGAGAAATTTTATTTCGGGACATAGGTCTTGACTTTATTTGGTGATGATAAATATCATGGTAGCATCACCCATTACAACGGATTGAAATCTTCCTACAACTACATATACTTCTCCTCACGAGAGAGAGCTCAGAGCGTTAGATGGATGGGTTCTTTTGGTGACTGTGCAAATTGTAACGAGTGAATGGGTCGTGATAGTGTTTAGCTAGGTATAGGATATTTAAGTGAGAACCAACATCTCCCCCTCCCCTTTTAGGCCTTGTGCCATAATTTTGTATTTTCATACAGAATAAATAGTGAGCGTTAGAGATCCGCAGGAGATCAACATAAAGCAGATCAGCAGAGAGCGATAGCCAAGACTGCTGCTGTATTATCATTGCCAGTCCCAATTCTAATATTACTTTCCTCACACGTATTTATTGTTTTACTATTTGAGGTTTTCATCATTCACTCGTACCATTCGTGCAACGGTAATCCATCTTTCAGCAACGTTATCAGAACAAAGTTTCTCTCTCCACCTTGATCTTGACCTTCAGCTAGTGCTGAAAGAACGCAATCAACTGATGGGAAGAGAAAGGCAATGCCCCCCGATATTTATCCATCTTAGTAATCCATACCACCATTCGCATCACGGCTATTTATTGTACCACGTATTTGTATTTTGCTGTGTTTAATATATATATCGTTATTTCTTATTTTGGTTCTTATATTATTTCTTGCTAGACTTCTTAACCGGGTCCACGACAATAAAAGTGTGGGATAATCTTTTGCTGGGAGAGGCATCCCCTTCCACTTTCCTTTGGATGCCTCCTATATAAACTAACTGGTATCTTTGCAGTTTATGTATAGATGGTCTTTTCCTCCTTCTTAGAGCTGGGGCTTAGAATAGATGGAACTACGAGTGTATTTTGTTCTTTTTAATCACTATTTGCCAGTCATCCTCCTTTTATCTACCGTTTTAGATTCTGAAGCAGTCACAGTATTTTCTTAATCCTTGTTGTCGATTTGTTTGTTAGTCACATTCGACAGCAAAGGACTACGATTTATTGTCTTTTCCTTTTTTGGGGAAAAAATTACGGAGAGATGCCTATTCCCGCCGCATTGCTAGCAAGCTGGTTTCCTCCCTGGAACGATGTGGAAATTTTCTGCCACATAAAAGCATCCAATTTAGGATTTGCGTATAATCCTCCCGTAGTATTACCATTTACTTATCTCTTCTGGAATCACCTCTATTAAGTTTCCGTACTGCATGAGAAATGACTTTACCTGTTGACCAGAAATGAAACAGGGCACTTCATAAACCGTAACACGAGTTCGTTGTATTCCTTGTTATTCCAATCTTAATATGCAATCTTTTCTGTGCACGTTCTTCTTGGTCAATGCAATGCATTTTTCTGGGATGGACAATAGTATTTCCCACATAAGAAAATTCTTTTCTTCGACGATTTGTTTGACCAAAATCTTCATGATATAACCTTGCTAAATTTAATGATCTTATTTAACTTTTTGTCAATGTCAAAAACAGAAATGATTCTTTCCTCTGATGCTTCCAAATCTGGAGTCTTTTTAATGAGTCCACCTAGGGTAAATAGGAGGGCATATTGCCTAGTCTGCTTAGCAAATTCATCAATGTCTACGACACAGTGAAGGGGTGATTAACATCTGGAGGGCAGGGCTATAGATGAATTTGATTTGATTTCCCCTTTTTATGGAATGGTAATAAATCTAAATTGTTGGAGTTGTATATCTGGGAGGTAAAAGTTTAGACTCATAATATACTAATAGTCCGTGTACTTTGTCTGTGATAGTAGTTCTAATTAGATGGGTTTAGGGCCCCAAATATGGGCGATTACTGAACCCCAAAATAGAAACAGAACACTATGAAAGTATAAAAAATATATTTTAATCGTAAAACGGCCAGTGATAACACATCATAGAGTAAAATTACCAACAATACATTTTATAGCAAAATGACCAACAAAAGATTTTATTTTTAAGGCATGCAATTTCATTCAATTATTTAGATTTCGACATTAAGCATAGAGGTTGATATGCCGCTAAGCAAAATCAATCAAACAACCAATACAAAATAACTCTTTCATGATATTGATCCATATAATATCCTATATTTTAAAGAAATCAAACTATATTAAAATGCTACATAAAACACACATATCCCACACATACAACATAAAACACATATATCGTTGTCTCCAGTAATTGTCAACACAAACACCTATATACACAAAAGCTGAGACCCTTTTATAATGTATTCCATTGTGAAAGCAGAATAACGTATCATGTCTCGCAGGAAAATAGAATTTCGGCATTAAATGATTTATAAGGTGTTGATATGTCGCTAAACAAATAAAACAATCTTTGAGTAGATCTGTTATTTTTGCCGTGTTTTGTGATTTTATATAACACCGTAGAAGACTTTCTGAATATCCATTTTTCTCACATTGATCTAGAAAGTACCTGTCACTCACTGTCACACTCTAGCTTCATAAGAGTCAGATAAGAAAGAAAATTGAGTATTTCTGCCATATCTGGACTGGAGCTGCCCACTCCTTACTTTTTTAGTTTTTGACAAAGTTGAGGACAACAGCTCGACTAATGTAAATAGTATAAATAATTACAGTAGCTCATCTCAGAAATATAGAGAAGTATTAAAATTAGTAATAAAGGTGAAATTTAATATGTAAGCTGGTCAGATGTTTCGAGAAGTGATGCAAGATATTTTTAAGAGCATTACAGATTCAATCAAAGAAAATACGTTTAAAGTGTTCTTCATTGAGGAATATATTAAGGGAGATAAATATGTAAGTGTCAGCAGTGCAGAAGTAAATTTGCCATCCTACAATAATGAAATTATAGGACCCAGATGGTCTGGATACGTATCCATGTCGACTATCAAGAGATTGATAGTTACCTATCTTACCGAGGCCTGATATAAGGTCAAGAGACATTTTGTGAAAAATTACTATCAGTAGTTTAGTAGTTTGAGAAACCGTACTTTAGCAGAAAAAATAATGCTTTATAGCTGAATGTATCGGTTAAATAAAGAAAATAAATTTAAAAATTTGGATCTGCATATACACACATTTTCGATTCTATATGCCATACTGTATCATCTGAAAAGGAATATTCCCCGCTGACATCAGTTAATTGTTCATTAACTTGAGATAGATTTATACTAATCGATAACATAAGTCAGCCGCGTTACAGCGTTGTGAATTAGCCAGACGCTGAACAAGACAAACGCGCTATATCCTGCATCTATTTCTTTATCAGAGAGACCTTTTGTTTGAAATGTGAAACAGCTGGGGCAAACTGAATGGAATCGCATGAAGCGGCTGATCGAGATAAGCTCCGCCTAAAAAAATGGTTCTGCCGATTTCTGCATCTACACCGACTTTTTGTCAGACCCAAATCTATTTATTGACTTTTTGTGGGTCATGACCAGCACTCCTTTCATAACACCACTCAGGGCTAGCTGCACAAATAAATACACCTTTTTGTTTTGTTTGGTTTCGTCATCTTGATTTTGTTTTTTAATCCATCCGAACATCGCGTTCACCAATTCAAAACAGTCGATCAGCAATAGAGACGCGTCCAAACCGATCCTGTCTACCTCCTAGCACAAAGTAAAACAGGGACAGGCAGATCCCAGCATATTCTTTTACTATGCGAATAATCAGAGGTCCTTCTTCTATTCGACCTTATCTCGTTGCAAGGCATTAAAAGAAATGTGTATTCTTTTCTCGATCATTTTTCTTTGCTCTATAGCAGATAATGTTACGCATACATGAAGTTTTTAGCGCATGTACAATTATATATTTATTAGCACACATACACACGCACACACACACACACACACATATATATATATTCATATATATATGTATGCATGTGCGTCGTGGTTCAGTGGATATCCACATGGAACGAGAAATTGAAGAGTCGAGTTCGAATTCCAGTTGAAATCCTTGCATTCACTCAAGCACAAATACCCTTGGGAAAGGTATGAATCCGTTTCATTCCTCCAGTTATGGGTTAAATAACAAGACAGATTGGGTTCTATAGCCTTGGTCGGCAATCAGTCTATCGCAGAAAGTAATGACAATCTCCTGCGTGATAATCTTCTGCCCAGTCAGTTATTCTTTCGAGACATGATCACCCAAGCGTGTATCACGTATGACATTTAACTGGTTGATGTATGTGTAGATGAAGACGTATGTGATCTTAATAACCTATAAATGTAGAACACGCCATCTCAAAGTTGAAAACAGAGCGATCTAACGCCGTATAGCTGAACGCAACTTACTATAAATTGCTGCATGGTATCTAATCTCAGTCGCAGACTTCGTAACATTTTCCAATTATCACTTAGACTTAACGTACCGTGGCCACCGTTTCGAAAAATGTCACTACGGCAAGCCCTTTCGTCACAGTGATTTCTGACTTCATTTTAGCCCATACCCATTTGCACACACGCATTGACACACACCCATTTGCACACACCCATTGACACACATCCATTGACACATACCCAAAGAAAATTGTTTTCAAAATTTTATTCGCAGTATTCGTTTAACCCAATGACACTTACCAAAATTACCGCAAGCTAGGATCGTCTCCCTTGACCAAAATTATCAAGAATTCACACGGTGAGATTCGAACCCGTATAAGATGGACGCAACACTCATGTTCTAATATTTGAATAAGATCATATGAAATAGATAAATAACGTGTTGATTTTAGAGTTAACGCACTTTCACTTAGGAGTCTTCAGGTTTGCATGTGCCAGGATATTCGAAATAATGCTAATATAAAATTTAACATTCAAATAACAGAGACAAAAGTATCAGGTTAAACAAATCCATGTCAAACGACAAACTTATTTAGTAACCCTGTGCCTTGAGTGGATCTTGGGACTTGCATTGCGTGAACAATCAATGCTTGAGTGTGCGTGTGTATGTTTGTCTTGGTACAAACGTTTTCATTAGTTTATATACAGCCCGGTTCACTCTCCACCCACGTCCATTGAACAGGTGTAGAGGATCATCACTTGTTCAGGAAGTGGTCTCCGGCTCTCTTTTTCTCCTCAGACCTCAGTAATGGTGCTTATGCGATTTTCCTGTGATGTGCGTGGTCGCTGATAACGTCTCTTCATTGTGAGGGTACCGGGTTGGCGGTTTTCTGGTTGCTGCTTCCGACTTGTATTTAGGAGCACTACCTCTTGCGTAGCGTGCAGAGCGGCCGCTCTCATCAACAGTTGCATAATATCGGGATTCTTGCAGTGCCATGAGACGTGCATGGATAGGTGTCCCTGCGGGTGCTTTTGGTGGGCAACCCCGAGGCCACACTTTGCTGCAGCCCGTGCCAGTTCCCTTCCAGTGCATGTCGCAGCTAATGACCGCTTTTCTCCTCTACTCGAGAACTCTCTACAACAACAACATTAAACATAAACACACATATTTCCGCTAAAAAAGTTAAACCAGGCAAATTAAAATCACTTAAACCCCTTAACATTTCCTTTACTAACATCCGCGGTATCCGAACCAATTTCAGTAGCGTTGAATCTTTTCTCCATCAAAAGTCCCCTGCCATCCTAGCTCTGTGTGAGACTAATCTCAACTCCTCAATACCCACTTCTGACTTCTCTATCCCTGGCTACCTTCCTCTCTTCAGAAAGGACTTCAATGTCCATATGAATGGGCTTGGTATTTACGTCAGTGAACGCCTTCCTCTAGCCAGGATGATTTCGCTTGAATCCCCACATCGTTCTTATTTGTGTTTCCGTCTCTGCTTTCTAAGATCAGTAAGCTATCTCTTCTTTCGCTACCGCCCCCCATCATCTCCCGACTGTTCCGTTCTTGACAGCATCTCCAACAATATCGAGAAGACCATTTACTCCCAGCCGTTTGCCCATATATTTGTGTTTGGCGACTTTAACACCCATCATGCTGAGTGGCTGTATAACTCCGTCACAGATTTGCTGGTGTACACACCATGACTTTTCTATCACTCGGTCCCATACGCAGGTGGTGGAGCTCCCCACGCGTTTTTGTAATAACGGACATGATTCACTACTAGATCTATGCTTTACCCTCACCCCTGACTCTTGCAATGTCGAGCAACTCTGCCTTCTTGGAAACTCTGACCATGCATTAGTTTCCGTCAATATCTCCTTCCACCTCCACCCCACCCAAGAACGTCAGACCAGCAGAATATCGTACTGCTACCAAAGAGCCGACTTCCTGAGTGACGTTCCTTGAAATAAAGTATTTAGCCTTCCTGTTGAAGACAGTGCGGCTGAGGTCTTCTCTTGTGTTAAGACTGACATTCATGCTTTCATCCCAGCCAGGAAGTTGAGACTTAAATCCTACTCATATTCCTGTTCTTCCCCTGCCTGCTCAGCTGCCATCGCCCACCGAAATCACTTTTCTTCGATTTTAAAGGAGTCATGTGTCGGACCATAACAGGTGCCTTTTTGCCACGGCTCGCAATGAGTGCAAGAAGATACTTAAAGTAGCTGATGTTTGCAGCCAGAATGAAGCAGCGCATAACATCCCGTAAGCATTTAATTCATAATTATGTATATATATATATAACGGACACAATTCACTACTAGATTTGTGCTTTACCTCCACCCCTGACTCTTGCAATGTCGAGTAACTCTACCCTCTTCAAAACTCTGACCATGCATTAGTTTCCGTCAATATCTTCTTCCACCTCCACCCCACCCAAGAACCTCAGACCAGCAGAATATCTTACTGCTACCAAAGAGCCGACTTCCTGAGTGACGTGCCTTGGAATAAAGTATTTAGCCTTCCTTTTGAAGACTTCGCGGCTGAGATCTTCTCTTGGGTTAAGGCTGGCATCGATGCTTTCATCCCTGCCAAAAAGTTGAGACTTAAATCTCACTCATCTTCCTGGTTCTCCCCTGCCTGCTCAGCTGCCATCGCCCACCAAAATAATTTTTCGGCTTTACAGGAGTCGCGCCTCGGCTAGCAATGAATGCACGGTACTTAATATAGCTAAGCTGATGTTTGCACCCAGAATAAAGCAGTGCATTGCATCACGTAAGTTCGGCTCCAAAGTCTACTGGAGGCCGTGTAAAAGTGTGCTGAACAACAGTAAGCTCTCAATCCCACCTCTAATCAACGAATTTGATGGGGTCCTCACCACTTCAGCAGACAAGGCTGAGTGCTTCGCGCGCAGATTCTCCACTAACTCGACACTGGACTCGTCTGGAGTATTTGTACCCTACGTACCTCTCCTAACCCAGGCCCAACTGACTGACATGCTAATTACTCCCTCGTTGGTCTCCAAAATAATTTTTAAGCTTGACCCCCATAAGGCGAGCTGTGGCGACAGAATACCCATCATTGTCCTAAAGAAATGTGCTCCTGAACTCTCCTCTGTTCTCTCTAAACTCTATAACTTCTGCCTTTCTGCTTCCTGCTTTCCTGCCTGCTGGAAATCCTCCTCCGTGGTTCCTATATATAAAAATATTTGAGAACTCTAACTCCTCGAATATCGACCTCTCGGCCTCCTACCAATCTCTGGCAAAGTTTTCGAAGCCATCATCAACGACGAGGTGGTACAACATCTCACAGCCCATAGACTCTTCTCTGACAAACAGTATGGCTTCCGTTTCACCAGCTCTACTGCTGATATGCTCACGACCATCACTGAGTATATACACCAGGCTCTCGACAAAAACAGCGAAGCCCGAACTGTGGGCCTTGACATCTCCAAAGCGTTTGACAGAGTCTGGCATGTTGGCCTTCTATGCAAGCTGAAGGGCTATGTTATAACTGGACAATTGTTTGAACTAATCCAGTCATTCCTTTCAAACTGCACAATGTGGGTGGTATTGAACGGACAAGCCTCCCAATACTATCACATGAATGCGGGTGTCCCTCAAGGCTCTATTCTAGGTCCTACGCTGTTCCTCATCTGTATTAATGATCTCCCTGATGTAATAAGATCCCAAGTGGGCATATATGATGACGGCGCTACGGTTTACTCTCGTCTCGATCAAAAAACTACCGAGGCTGAAAACAATAAACCTCGCTGCCGAGCTTGAAAAGAACCTCCAATCCGTAGGGGACTGGGGTAAGAAATGGCTCGTACATTTTAATGCTTCCAAAACAAAGCTGCTATCTAATAACCACCACAGACAATCGTTCTTCCCGCCCATTAACATGGATCAGGCTAATCTCCCTGAAAGCGAAACACTGCGCCTTCTCGGGTTAATTCTCACACCAGACCTCAAGTGGAATAACTATATAGAATCCATAGCTAAATCTGCTGCTAAGAAAGTCGGTTCACTGTGTAGGGCCAAGAAGTTTTTCCCGTCCCAAACAATCCTGCACATATACAAGTCTACCATCCGCCCGTGCATTGAATATTGCTGCCATATCTGGTCCGGTGCTCCTGCTATCCACTTAGGTGCCCTCGACCAAATCCAACGGAGAATCTGTAATGTGATCGATCCCGACTTGGCATCTAGGATACAGTCGCTTTCTCACCGACGCAGTGTGGCTTCGCTGTGTCTCTTCTACAAATACTTTCACGGCTTCTGTTCCGATGAACTTAGCTCAATGGTACCCCCTATATATGAATTTTCTCGAGCCACAAGATTAGCAACAAAGTCACAACCTTTTACTGTGAAACCAATAAATTGTAAACGCAAATTCCTTTCCATCAGCTTCTTTTCTCGCACATCCCACCTGTGGAATTCTTTTCTGCAAATTTGCTTTCCTAACAGTTGCAATCTCCACGAATTTAAATGTAAAGTCAATAGTCATTTCCTGTCTCACTAACTTACATCCTGTCTCTCTCTCTCTCTCTCTCTCTCTCATGCTTTTCTACATCTACCCCAGTCTCATCAGTACTTTCTTCCCTCCCTCTCCTACTCTCTTCCTGGCAACCTCTCACTCCTCATAGCATTCCTCCTATGTAACCCCCTCCACAACAGTGGCAGTAAAATGCCTTACTTGGGGCGACACGATTGTAAAATAAAGGTTTTAACGTGAGGGACCTGAGCGCATATACTCGGTTCAAGATTTAAAATTTACCAAGTACCCGGAACCGCAGGGATCGGTTACTCTGCATTGTCTATTTTTCTCAGCTGAGCCCCCGTCCGTAGACAGAGCTCCGACTGAGTCGTACTCTGTCCTAAAACTCAGAGCTTGATAAGTGACTCTCTTGAAACTCTTAGTATTTATCCAGCGTCAACCCAATGACACAAGATGAGACATAACGTCTGGCTTTACGTGAAGAACCTGAGCGAGGACACTTGGGATAAGTGTCAAAATTTGTCCATCCACCGCATACGCGTGATCGGGAACGAATTCTCTCTATTTTCTCCGTTGAGTCTTTGTCTTAAAAGAAGAGAGCTTGTATGTCTTTCTCCACCGGATCCCAGTCCGTGGACCAAACCCCGATTGAACCATTCTCTGCCCGAAGACAGAGTGCTCGATTAACTGTTTCAAGTTCACGCAGAACATTCGGTATTTATCAAGAGCCCCCCACTGAGTCGTGATGTCACACAAGATGGGGAATCCAAGCGCGGACACTGGGGCCAAGATTCAATGTTCGATTGAGTCGTTCTCTGCCAGAAGAAAGAGAAATTCTCTGACAGTTTAGTGTTAGAATAGAATTGTTGGTATTTACCAAGTGTCCTCGTACTAGGGCGGGATTCGACACCCGAGAACAAACACTCGGACCAAGAGTTCAAACCTTCGCATGCATGGGATCATGCACTAAGTAATCTTTTCTTTTCAGTCGATTCTCTGTCCGTAGCCGGATCCTTGAGTGAGTCGAACTCTGCCCGAAGGCAGAGAGCGTGTTTATTCTTCGCAGCCGGGTCTCTGTCCGTAGGTAGAGCCTCAACTTAGTATTACTTTAATTTGTCCACCCCCACACCTGACATACATGGGATCTATTCCTAAGCCTGTTAATTAATCTCAGGGTAGTTTCACTCCGAACCCTGCCCAAATATAGGTAGACAGCTTCGACTGTGTATTACTATGCACGAAGCCTGTGAGCTTGTCTGTCTTCGAGTAGAGAATGACACAGACGGAGCTCAGTTTACGAACTGGAAATCGGCTGAGATAAAAAAGACTAGCTTAGTGTCCGATCCCGAATATGCGACTGCTGGGCAATGTTTGACACTTTGTCCGAGCGTCTGCGCTCGAGTTCCCAACGTAAAAGCCTCACTGGGAGTCGGTGACTCTAAATACCAAGAATTCCACACGAAATGGAAAGTGTCATACAAGCTCTCTGTCTTCAGGTAGAGATCACTCAGTTGGAGCTCGGTCTATGGACTGGGATTTGGCTGAGAAGATTAGACAAGGTCGGGCTTTACGTAGGGAATCTGACCACAGACGATTAGGCCGTGTCAACATTTGCATAGCTTCAGCATACTCGAGATTAGACACCTACTTTTTCATTTCTTCTCAGCCGAGTCTCAGTACGTAGACCGAATACCGACTGTGTCATTCTCTGTCCAAAGACAGACCGCTTGTCTGATAGCTTCGAGATTGTGTAGGACTCTTAAGTATTAACAAAAGACCTACCCAATGAGGGTAGATTTAAGACAAGGTCAGTTTTTAACGTGGGAATTTCGAGCTTTTAAACGTGGTCAGAAATTAGGCAGGATCAGATTTTTGTCTGTTTTACTCAGATGATGCGCTGACTTTTACTAAGCCGCAGCTGGGTTCCTTTCCTCTCGGAGACAGAGTCTGATGAGGTTAGAATTCCGAGCGGAACACTTGTTATTCATCTGTCTCACCACAGAAACAGAATGTGGCAAAGACTATTTTATTGTGAGAACTCTGAGCCCTTAAGCCTGGGCAAAAATTTCCCGTATACCCTGCACGTGGCAGGGTAAGGCGCTTATATTTTTGCCCAAACTTGGCATTGCCCTTCGACTGAGCCTTGTTTGTTTGCCACTCAGCACAGAGGTAGAGAGTCTCTAAGGGTAAGAATTAAGAATGGAACACTTGGGTAACTACCAGCTTCCACATTGAGGCTGGAAGTGGCACAAGGCCATTTTATATCCTTGACAAAAGTTTATGTAGATCTAGCACATAGAATGTTCGGGCGCCTATCTATTTTTCTCTACACGAAGATTTCACTTACGTTTGAACTCCTTTTGAGTTCCTCTCCGCTTGGAAGCAAAGAGTCTGACGATGTTAGAATTCTGAGTAGAACACTTTGGTATCAATCAGCCTTCCCACTGAGGCGGATTTTATAGTCAGAACTCCGAGCACTTAAGCCTGGACAAAAATTGCCCGTCTAGGTTCCTCTCCGCTCGGAGGCACAGGTTAGAATTTCGAGTGGAACTCTTTTCATTAATCTGCCTCCCTACTGATACCGAATGCCGTACAAGGCTATTTTATTGTGGTAAATGTGAGCCTTTCAGCCCGGGCAAAAATTTCCCGTAGACCCTGCACAAGGCAGGGTCGGGAATCTATTTTTTTCCTGACGAGACTTTGCCCTTCGGCTGAACCTCGTTGGGATGCTCTCCGCCTTAAAGAACTCTTGTATGGGATCTCTCCTCGAGTTCTTTATTTGAGATATCTTGTTTAGTTACCAGGAGTGTTGTATTTACTTCATAACTGAAAGCAAAGATCTCTTCGTCATAAAATTGCATTCAGCTGAAAAGAAATGTTAGCTAACCGGTTCAGTCTATTTTCAGCAACTCACGACCGAGGCGATCTTATATCCGCTAATGCAAGTGAATCTTTATATTTCTTTACGCAAAGTAATCTTAAACATATTGCAAATGTGCATATTTTGAATGAGACATTTGACTGTGACTCTAATATAGGCTACTTCCTTCAATTTTCTCATCCTGCAGCGATGTTTCATTATTATTCAGACCTCCTCCCAGTGATAATTTTGCAATTCTTCCTTCTTCCGGATATGGCCTGTCGCACTAGATTTTGTATATAACTTTGCAAATGATTTTCGTATAAAATGCCTCGAATAAAATGGAAACTTCCATAATATGTGGATATTCGAAATTAAAAATGGATTATTATTATTATTATTATTGATGACGGAATGCACAACAATTTATATAATAAAACTCTTTAGTTGTTTGTATATATATATATATATATATATATACAGCCTAATTTTTGCTTGATTTTAAACTTTTCATGCCTAATTGAAGGATTGGTTTTTAGCAGAAATTTCTTTGACTGGTGGATTCTGTCTTTATTTTATTTTTTTCCATAGTCTGTCAGTCAGTCTTTTTCTTTTCTTTCTTTTTTCTTGTTACCTTGGTGTATAGGTCACTATGGGTATTTAATTAACCCTTCCATTCCCCAGCATTCTCTGGCCAAAAAGGTAAAAAATTGTTTTCTTTCAACTCACTGGCAGTAACAATGTGCGTTTTGGGATGGTATCAACTGTCTTGAATATTGTTAAAAGTAAGCCATTTTTTAATTTATTTTTGTTCGTTTTTCCTAATTTTTACTAAATTTTAAACTTTTCATGCCTTATTGAAGGATTGGTTTTTAGCAGAAATTTCTTTGACTGGATTTTTAACAATGTTAAACTTAGCAAGTCACCAACCTTTTTTTCAATTGGAGTAGGTAGACTAAACTATCGCCCGGTTCACACTCCACCCACGTCTATTGAACAGGTGAAGAGGCTCATTCCTTGTTCTCTGTTTAGGATGTAGTTTCCGGCTTTCTATTTTCTAATCTTTTTACTATTTTCTTTTTTCTTTTTTTTCAATTGGAGTAGATAGACTAAACTATCGCCCGGTTCACACTCCAACCACGTCTATTGAACAGGTGAAGAGGCTCATCCCTTGTTCCCTGTTTAGTATGTGGTTTTCGGCTTTCTCTTTTCCAATCTTTTCACTCTTACGTAGCCACCTGCGCATCAGTGGCGTTACCGCTTTGCTCGGGTGATATAATAAAATAGAAATATATATATATATATAGGGGTTTGGCTAGTTTTGAACCGTTTAAATCTCTTCAGCTCGAAATCAGCAGCACAATTTGCTAAGACGCATGTAGTGTCAAAACAAAATAGATACTTTTCTAGTGATATCATAACATATTTAAGTTAAAAATTATATATATATATATATATATATATATGTGTGTTTGTGTGTGTGTGTGTGTTTGTGTGTGTGTGTGTGTTTGTGTGTGTGTGTGTGTAAAAGCTCCCAGTAAGTGCCATTGGTAATAAAACTGTGCTAGATGTATAAAAATATTTCTAAACCTCGTAGTTATAAAAATATAGAATTTTAGTAGTTACTGTAGCTTGGTTTGGTTTTAGTCTGTTTTGTTTCAAAACATTTTTATAATAGCTTGGTATGTATAGAGTATGTATTCAAGTTTCTTTGATGTATTTTTGAAAAGATGGTCTTGTCTAGGTGTATTGCTATCATATTCTTTCTTTCTTCAAAAATATATTGCTGGTAATATTTTTTTTTTAAATATTGTTATTAATATTTTATTTTTAAAAACTATATTGCTGTTACTATTTTTCCTTGAGAAATGCATTTCTGGTGAAATATTTCCTTCGATTTTCTTCAAAAGCTGTGGAATCCATATAAATGGAAGGTATAGAATGCAAACATTTACCACCCGCGTTATAAACAACATAATTTATCTTACCTGAAAGTGATTAATTGAACTCTAGGCTGTTCTTGCTCATTTGCCACTTGCTGCGAAAGACTGTTAACTCATGCATTGAAAAGAAGTCTCAAGATGAGGTGTTTTATTTCCAGCAATATACGACAACTTCACACCACCATCGTGATCTAAAGCCCTTCTTGGCGAGATTTTGCCAAACAGATAGATTGAATAAAAGAGATTAGGATAATACAGTTATCGCTCACGAGACCCCACACATACCAAGAAATTTATGGCTTGATATGTAAAAGATAAAGGATATTTTACAAAACAGGTAAAGTAGACGAATACAAGGCAGATATTGAAGAATACTAACAAATATAGAACGAAACATTTCTTGATAGTAGCGATTCCATTACTTCTTGTTAATACTGACCTGACTTTATAACCATTCGATATATTTATACATTTTAGTAAACCACACACACACACACACACACACACACACACAAACACACACACATATATATATATATAGGTATAGATATATAACTAAAACTAAATATAATTCATGCGTGATTCTCAAAATCTGCTTAATAATATTTGAGCAGTAAAGGGATAACATTTTTTTATATTCATTTCCTTCCGAGCGCGGCAGTACTGTCACTGGTGTGCAGGAAATTACAATGAGAGGAGAGGAAAAACAGAAAAGAACAGGTGATGTTCTAGAGAGGGAAGGAAGATGTGGAAGTCACGGACAGTGATAAAATATTGTCAATAAGACTAATCATATCTATTATATGTTAAAACGCAGCACGAAGAGAAAGATCTTAAAGACCGAATTTTCGGAAAGGTTTGTGTCCTTTATCAACTAAACGAGATATTTATCGTTGAAGAAGTGAAACTCACTCTATATATTAAGCAAATTAATGACAAATAGAGAAAATATTTTGTGTGAGGTGTTTTGCCCTTCATCGGATTAAATAATGTTGTTACTAATATATTCCTATGAAGGTGAGAAGAATATAAAAACGCAAACGTTGGGTACAATTATGCTTTGAAAGGAAAACTTTTAAACTTTAATCTTTTATTAAGAATATGAATATGAAACTATTAATATTTATTTTTTATTGTATATGTTTTCGTATACTGTCTATCCAATTTAATTTAATGAATGCTTTTGATGCTTCCATCATTTTTGTTATTAAATATTCCACATTGTGATAATAGAAGATTTGCTAAAAAAGAAGTAATGTTGAAAGAACCTGGAGACGAATTTACTTTGGATGATCTTGCGATTATTAAAGAAATTTCTGTACACTTTCATCTTAGTAAATTGCTTTAAGTACTTCAATTAAAGTAGCATTTTTAATCAAAATTATGGTCAAACATATTACCGTGAAAAACTCATATTTAGTGTGTTGTTTTTAAACAGATCCCTTTTATGTGAATATTAACGTTTATTTAATTTTCTTGAGGTTTCTCTCTTGTATTCTTAGTGGCAATTACTAGATATAATAGAATTAATCTTTCTTTCAAGCTTTAGCAGATTATTATTTTGTTTTGTATTAATTAAGTTTTTATTACTTTAGAAGTAGTAGCAACATATTTCAATCATCCTGCTAGTATAATAAAACAAATCCAGAAAGAAAAAGATCACAGATTATCTAAAACTTCCTCTTAGAAAACCGTCTTCGACGAAAAGAAAAAAAAGAATGAAGTAGCCTTAAATAAAGTAGACATAAAAAGAAATTTGAATACCAACCTCAGTTAAACAGACAAACGAAAAATAATACTAGAAATTGAAACCAGATTTGGTTCAAAATACTGTTTTTAATTTAAAGGTTAAAATCCAAAATAGGGCAAATGTTTTTAAATTGATTTATAAACAATTCCCAAAAATCTCAGGATTACATAAAATATTCAACAGAAATACAATTTTAATTTACAGTTATACTAGTTATTTAGAAAATTGCATAAAAAGCAAAAACAACAGAAACTTAAAAAATAGCGTGCAACATAATATTGCTAAAAAAGAATATAACTGTAGAGACAAAATTCAATATCCATTCCAATTGACGGACTTTGTCAAACTGAATGAGTTGTTTACAAAGCAGAAATACATGATACAAACAATAATACACATTTTTTAAGGGATGAGTAAAATCCCCTTTGTTTTTGGTATTGTTTTTCTCTTTGGAAGATCTGGAGATGACCGCTTCCTGTAAGGGAACATTTTTCAAATGGGTGGTTAAAATCCTCCTGTATTTGATAGATTTGGAGAGCGTTGCTTCCTGCAATAGGCTATTTTTCTAGAGGTGCATAAAATCTTCTTGCAATGACTTGAACAATAGAGAATGCCTGCTAACCGTCCTTTGGTATATTACGAAGTTTTAGGAGGCGAGTGCCTGTTTCAAATGTTTCCATCTTTTGGGTTGAATTAACACTTCATTGGTTGTTTAGGTGCATCTACATAATATTTTATGGAGGTATGAACAGTTGAATATTTTGAGCTGCACATGAAATATTGTAAGTGTATTTTTTTATATTGCTTGTTCTGTAGTTTTGTTGCTTTAAGTTATATAATAACTTATATAAATGAAAAAAAATTAGTGGCGGAGGAATATAGCAATACGATTTCTCACACATTCTTAGGAGGTGAATAAAAAGATTTCTTTTTCCTTTTAAAGACAATATAAAATTTTGTCATGGAATTTAATAGAAGTAAAAGAATAGTCCTTATAGCAAGACTGGATGTTTCATGCAATATCCAAACACCAGATGCATATAATGAACTGACCGTTCTGGAATTTCCATTTTTGTTTCTCGTGTTTTTCATATTATAATACTGGGATACATTTTTTCATTTTTTTATTGTATAATATCATTTAACTTGAACTAAAACTTAAACATGAAATAA
>JBBBDQ010002324.1:45000-200000 GCA_037127315.1 Ascarosepion bandense
TATATATTATTTGCTCTGCGTTACTGCCTTCTAGTTAAATACTTGTCGGTTGTGTGTATCGAGCACTTTTCTTTTCTGGTTGTTTGTTCCGTTGAGGGTTTTTTTTCTTTTTACTGGGAGGAACCGTATGCATTGTCGGTCCCAAGCAGTTTTCTTTTTTTTCCCCCTCTTTGCCCAAAGCTTTTTAGCCGAGGGCAATAACGGATTTAGATTCTGCTGGTTATTCATAGTCTTAGAAAGTCCCTTCTATACAATTTTGAGATTAGAATATACGCAGAGTCGGTTTAATAATTATTGTTATTATTGTTGTTATTATTATATATATATATATATATAGTTATGTCTTGAAAGCTGTCACAGTGCGTTTAGTAAAATAAAGGAAGGTAAAGAAGTTTTGGGGTACTACCTATTTATTATACATTAATATTTCGAGATCAAAATCTCATCTGCCGAATGGCAGAGGGGTGTTTGTGTCCTTGAAAGGCACGGACTCACTAGGACAGAGACACGCTTCTCTGCCATTCTGAAGATGAGATTTTGATCACAAAATATTAATGCATAATAAATAGGTAGTACCCCAAAACTTTTTACCTTCTTTTATTTCACTAAACGCATTGTGACAGCCTTCAAGACCTAGCCATATACTTAACATACACAATGCTTCAAGCAAATTACAAAAGTTTACTATATATATATATATCCATTGACATCCTAGCTCTAGTAATCAATTCCCTCATCTGACTACTCTATCCCTGGCTACCTTCTCAGGAAATATTCTAATGTCCACGTGCATTGGCTTGGTGTTTACGTCAGTGAACGCTTTCCTCTAGCTAGGATGAGCTCTCTCGAATCCTTACATCATTCTTATATGTGTTTCCGTCTTTTCCTTCTAAGCTCAGTTAGCTATCGCTTCTTTCCCCACCGCTCCTCTTCATCTCCCGACTGTTCCGTTCTTGACAGCATCTCCAATAATATCGACAAGGCCATTTCCTCCCATCCGTTTGCCCATATATTTGTGTTTGGTGACTTTAACGCCCATCATACCGAGTGGCTTGAGAACTCCGTCACAGATCTTGCTAGTGTACACACCATGAATTTTCCAATCACATTGTCCCTTACTCAGGTTGTGGATTTCTCCACGCGTTTCTGTAATAACCCTAATAGACACTACCCACTTCTAGATCTTTGCTTTTCCTCCATCCCTGACTATTGCAATGTCAAGCAACTCTGCCGTCTCGCAAACTCTGACCATACGGTAGTTTCTGTTAAAATCTTCTCCCACCTCCACTTCATCTAAGAACCTCAGACCAGCAGACTATCTTACTGCTACCAAAGAGCTGATTGGGACTCGTTCCGCGATTTCCTGAATGACGTCCCTTGGAACAAAGTATTTAGCCTTCCCGTTGAAGACTGTGCGGCTGAGGTCTTCTCTTCATTGATGCTTTCATCCCTGCCAGGAAGTTGAGATTTAAATCCTACTCATATTCCTGTTCTACCCCTGCCTGCTCAGCTGCCATCGCCCACCGAAATCACTTTTCTTCGATTTTAAAGGAGTCATATGTCGGACCATAACAGGTGCCTTTTTGCCTCGGCTCGCAATGAGTGCAAGAAGATACTTTAAGTAGCTGATGTTTGCAGCCAGAATGAAGCAGCGCATAGCATCCCGTAAACATTTAATTCGTATAATTCTGGCACGCGGTGTACATACACAAAAGAAAATGTTTGAATTAGACACATACAAAAAAGGGGATGGGTATATATATATATATATATATATATATATATATATATATATATATACCCAAACCCTTATATATATGTATACAGATATATATATATATATATACGCACCCCTTTTTTGTATGTGTCTAATTCAAACATTTTCTTTTGTGTCTGTTCACTGCATGCCAGAATTATATGCAAATCGAGTTTTTTGTTCTAACTCCGACACTTTTTTAATAAAAATTAGTAAAACTTGGCATGTAATATGGCAACACTAACACATAAGCAGATCTAAAATGCTAAGCTAATCTGTGTAATAGTAAACAAATGACAACCATTTTGGTGACTTGCAGCCAGTTTCAGCATGCCAACTTTATATGCAAATCATTGCTAAAGTGTCAAATATGCTGAAGTGGTGACAGAAAATTAGAACATTTATTATTTTAGAAATATGTAATTTGAGAACAACAATAATACAGAACAAACATCTTCAATGTGGTTTCATAGGACAATTAATATTGTATATAATTGCCATTTTAATAAACAAGAGAAAAAACACTTTGGTCCATTGAAGATGTCAAACTTTCGATTTCATCTGATGAAATTTCTTTGGCAGCAATCAGAATGGCATTCCAGCGGTCATCCTTGGAGTTGTACTGTCTTTCTCCGGAGTAAATCTTCCTTTTCAAGATGCTTCACAGATTTTCGATAGGATTTAAATTTGGAGAACAGGCGAGCCATTGCATTATTTTCCCATGTCTGGCAAAAACACTCTCCAAATGTTCAGTGGTTATCCTTGCAGCATGAGACGGTGCATTATCTTGCATGAATACCATCTTTTTCCGGAATGACAAATTCTTCCTCTTGTGCTAGGATTCGAGGTATTCCTTAATGAAGTCAATATAGTTCATTACTAAAGATTGCAGCCCAAAACATCACACCACCACTTCCTTGTTGATGCCTGATCTGGTGGGGAATTGGACCCTCATTACAGTACCATTCTTTCCTCCACTCATCGGGTCCATCTAGGGTCGCTCGACACTCATCGGTGAACAAAACAGTTTGAAAATTTACCTTCATGTGATTTCTTGCCTACTCTGTCCTCTATTTCTTGTGGATATCCTTTAATGAAGGGCGAATCTCTGGCTTTCCACATTTTGCAAACGTTCTCAGGATACGGCATCTAGTTGATTTGGGCACATCAGGAACGCCAGAATTTTCAAAAACTTTTTTGCTAGTTTCAAGAGGGTTACGGTAGACTTCTCTCTTGATCCTACTCATGGCTCGATGCGACACAAGTGCTTTCTTATGAATTTTCCCTTTGTCAGAACGCCTGTTGCAAAGTTCAGGGTAAGTAACAAATCTTTTAATTGTACGATAATCACGGGCCTATTTGGCTATTTCTAAGGTAGATATCTTATTACAAACCATTTGGACAATATTAGACTTCTCAGTTTGACTCAAAGCACCTTTAAGTTCTATCTTGCATATAAACTTGGCACGCTGAAACAGGCTGGAAGTCACCAAAATGGCTGCCATTTGTTTACTATTGGACAAATTAGCTTAGTATTTTATATCTGCACAGGTATTAGTATTGCCATATAACGTGCTAAGTTTCACTAATTTTTCTTAAAAACCGGCGGAGTTAGAACTAAAATCGATTTGCATATAATTCTGGTACGCAGTGTATATGTTTGCTTTTATGTATGTGCGTGTAAAACTGTGTTACTTTGTATTTATTATGTGTGAGCTGATGTATATATTTTCAATTTATTTTCGGTTTAAATAATACAAGCTTCACTTCAACTGTTATTTTTTAAAATTTATTCTGAGTGAATTTAATTATTTTTCAACTATATGAACGAGACAATGTAATTAAATTTCACTGAAAAAATATATCTCGATTTATAACTGTCTAAATATTCAATGCGCTTTCCTTTCAATATTATATATATAAATATATATATATTACATATAAAAAAATCAAGTTTCCAAGATCGGATGGCCATTCCAAAAGTGAAATCAACGCCCACGTCATAGGCGATCATAATCATTATGGGGAAATACAAACAATTGTTTGAGCGTGTGTAAATTAAAAAAACAGAGGTAAGTGTAGCAAAAATGAAAAGAAAAAAGGAGAGGAAGAACGTAAAAAAAAAAGAGGAGGAAGAAGAAAATGAAAAAGAGGAAAGAAAATTCGTGACTTACTGGCATACGAAATAGAAAAGCTGCAAACTGGAGATGGGAGAAGTCGAAATATATACATTAAAAATATTTTTGAAAATTAAAAAATGTGTATAGCAAGGAAAGAAAGGTGTCAGGCTTCGCCAGAGCTTTACAACTGTTTTTCTAATTTTTTCCGTTCCAATCCAAAACAGGATGCAAATAATGGTAATATCAAAATAAATACGCTAAAATTGACCTCAGAAATCAAAAGAAATAAAAGAAAGAGAAAATGATCTGTAATATGAAAAAAGTTATATGGTTAAATAGAAGAAAAACAACTATTCTGAGGAATATTAAAATTTAAATAAACTATAAGAAAAATAAATCAGAAATAAATCCAATATGACATCAAAACATAAGGAATATTTCGATATAAATAAATGAAAATTGGACGAAATAAAAAGAAGGTGACTGGCGTGTGTATACATTGCTTATATACAAGAAGTTAAAATTTCACTTCTCTGATTACATG
This sequence comes from Ascarosepion bandense, assembly GCA_037127315.1. NCBI lineage: Eukaryota > Metazoa > Mollusca > Cephalopoda > Sepiida > Sepiidae > Ascarosepion > Ascarosepion bandense. The sequence continues at coordinate 49,421 of JBBBDQ010002324.1, forward strand.
CGTCTATGGCTTAGTGGGTAGCGACTGCGACTGGCATCAGATCGGGTGAATTTCGATCTCAGCAAGTGGATGTCTAGCCACGCTGATGAGCTGTGATACAGCGAAGCAGGTTTGTATGTGGATGACTAATATATATATATATATAATTTCAAGTTAGGTAGGGATAAAACTACTAAGGTCATTTAGAATAATTAATATTATAAAGAAATTAAATTATGTTAAATTAAAATCAGGACATTGACTGCATTAATACTAAAACAAGTAGGCTAATTCTTCATTTAGCCAAAGTAAAAAAATAGAACCCGAATGATAAAACCTGGAACTAGATTGAAAAGGAATATAGAGAACAGGATATATTATTATAAATAGTCTGTAGTGTAGGGCCAATAAGAGGAAATAAACCAATTAATTTAGGGAACAAATGTTAGATCAATTACTTTCAACATTTTTGGTGCTAACCAATGTCAAAACATTAGACTAGAAAAAGTAAAAGTTAAAAAACATTAACATATATTATAATTATAATTAATTATACTGTAAATAAGAAGAAAGAAAAAGTAACAATTATTTTACGGATATTTAAATCTGGGCTACTATTTAGGCGATTTATATCTAAAATTAAAATTTAAGATCTAAGAATTTGAATTTGTGACAACATTTGCTTATGAATTATTTTCTTAAGTTTAAAATCATATATTACTGAAGGTTATGGGCCGAATCTATTAGTCTTTAGCTTAATATTTGGTTTAGTCCCTCCTCTTTCATTCCCCAATGGAAATGAAAAACTAATCAGGAAAATTATTTTTAGACATACTAAGAAATTTCTACCCAAAGGTGCGTGCAGTATAAAGTATTCAAAAAGAATATAGTTAAACTAAACTGCAAGCTTTAGATAAAAATAATTAAAAGGTATAACAAAAATACAAACTCAACAACCAATTAGCAACCATAACAAATGTAACTTTAAAATATCTATAATTATACCCACAATGGAGCAAAGAATATTATCTATAAAGCGAGTGCAAAATTTCAAGACGTTCCAGACAGGATCTGTATCAGTTTTATGCAGTGTTTATTTGAGATGCAGTTTCTCAATTGCATCATCATTTTAAGAAAATAAGAAATAACACACAACTTTGGCGAAATGTATATGGGAAGCTAAAGGAAAATGTGTATCCAACGAATTGTTAATTAACACATAGTGAAGATGACAGATGCTTATAGAATGCAGGCTCTATCTGGAGGTTAAACTAGCTACATCTATGTTTCCTGAGAAAAACCATGCTAAATAAAAGACATGTTTATCTCATACGTAGCTGTTGCTACTGATTGTTTCGATTCATGTAAAATTGAATGTTTTATTGGATGAATGCAAAATGCGCCTAAACCTATGACATCACATGAAGATATGCCCTTTTCAATAAAAGTTACTATTCTGAAAAATAAAAAACAACTTAAAATCAAACAACTAACCATCTTACGTAAATCGATACAAAATATCGAAATATATTGTGATGTTTATCTCGTCGTCAATTTATACCAGCAAATCCTGATCGACTTTAACTGAGTGAAACCAGTTGTTCATAGTACATAACAGTTGTCTTTCATTAAATGTTAACAGAATAAAAGGCCCAAGAATCATTCAAGGTGAAGGGTTACATAATTATATTGTTGCATAGACATAAGAGAATAAAGTAAGTGCAAATTATTATGAGAATGTGTAAGACATATAACGTTAGACACTAGACTTGAAAAAGTACATATTTTAGTGACCGTGAAATCATATTTGCGGCACTCTGTTCGATCAAGTAGCAGTTCTCGGAAAGAAGCAATCATTTTGTCCACCATCGTTAGCAATGAATCGCATACATGAGTTTTGCTTGAGGTTCGCAAAAGATTTGAATGTGTAAAAAAGTTCAATGCGGGATGTTTAATTAAAGGTATAAACGCTTATAATGACTGGAAGAAATTCAAAGTATTTTCTGTGATGATGCAATGTTACTCATTTGGTTTTGGAGGTATTGAATGTTGCTAGTCAGTTTTCCTTTAATTGTGTTGTTGTGCTTGACTTTTGGAAGATGCACCTATACATTGTGCTACCATCCGAGATATCTATCAATACTCTGAAACGTAATGTTCAGATTTGTATAGCTCTTGTTGGATTTTTTTGTTCACATTGTTAGGTATTATTGCACCTTTGGCTGTTAATATATCGTGCCCTATTCGATTTTCCAAAAATGTATTAATTTGATCGAAAGATGTTATGGTTACATTCCGTATCCATATGTGTATATATATATATATATATATATATATATATATATATATATATGTGTGTGTGTGTGTGTGTGTGTGTGTGCACGCGTACATTCTGGTGTGGCTAGTTAATTTAGAACCGAGGAGAAATATCGAATGATTTGTCTAGATTTCTTTCTGAAAACTAACGACAAAGATATTTTACATAAAGTTTTCTGTGAATTTAATTTCGAACAGAACGTAGGTTCTGCTAAAACATGTGTTTTTAAGTATTTCACCCTAAGCAAAGCGGGAACGTTACTAGTGCGTAGAAGTGTTACAGTGAAAAAAGGACTGTACAAGGTGTATTGAGGAAAAGATAAAAAGTTAAACGAGAATCAAGAAGATGGCAATTGACGTTGCATTTAAATTTTGGAAGATGGTAGCTGTCAGGGAAGCAAGCAAAGGGAAGGAAGTTCTACGACCGGGAAGTCCTAGAAAAGAAACTGTTGGAGTAAAAGTAGCTGTTACATTTAACTATTTCAACGGTAAAAGGGTGGGGAGCTGATGCCAATAAAGTGTTGTATACATTTTGACGTGGAAATTTAAACTGAAACCCAAAGTTTGTTATCTTCTCTCTTATAAAATCGACTGTTTTTTTTTCACGCTGATAAGCTTATGGCTGTAACACGTATATTTAAATAAAGGTATACAAAATTATCTTCATTTGCTTCTGGGTGACGTCGGCTGTGGAGTGAGTGGTGGTTCGTGTCGGAGCGTCAGCACACATGCATATGAGTGCCCATCCGGGCTGAGTCCTATTCCTCTGTCTTTCTCTCTCTGTCTTTCGATTTCAACTGCCGCCTGACTTCCTACTGCCAACTCAACTGTCTTCCGACCTATATATCGGTCAAATCTCGTTTTAACATGTATGATTCAAGCACATTGTTTACAAATACATTTACATGACCTGACATTCTCTTCGCTGGTTATCAAAATATGACACACAATTACATTTCTTATAATCGAATAATATTTATTTTACTATAAATAAAATTCTGTGTCCACATTTATTGACATGGTGAATTTTCACCTTCACTAGATGTCCGCATTCTTTAACTTTCAAAAGAATCAAGTATTTTTAAAACAATGTCTATTTTTTCTTTTGCTAGCCAGCTTGCATATTTTTACTGATTCATAAAAATACACTTCCGCGCAAAATTACGTTCGAGGTAGGATAATACATAACTCTAGTTGCACGCGTAAATTCATGTGATCGGGGAATCAGGGAGAAATCTCATCAGAACAGTTAACATTAAAATACTTGCGGAAAAACCTCAGTGAGAATGTGTCTCAAGTCAGGATCGATTAGATTGCAGATCGTCAATTAAATATTGTCAAGAGCATAGATATGAATAGCCGGAGCACCCGACCAGATATTGCAACAGTATTCAATGCACGGACGAATAAGAGATTTATAAATGTACAAGATGAATTCTGACGAGAGAAAAAAATTTCTGGCCCGACACAATGACCTAAATTTCCTAGCAGTAGATGCGCTATAAATTTGCTGAAGTCGTTTCACTTCTGGTTGGTTGAAAAAGAGAAAAAATTTCTTAACTGTAATGCCAAATGGATTAGTAAGAAATTTTCTTTATCATTTAACCACAAGCAAGGCAGCACCATTACTGGTGCGCAGGGATTTAGAAAAAAACAAGGTACAGGAAATGTCGAAGAAAGGATAAGAGTTGGATAGGAATATAGTAGATAGAATATGGCAATTAACATTGCATTTGAATTTTTGTAGATTGTAGCTATCGAGGAATTCTACAAACGATGGCGAGCGATAATGAATAATACGTGAACACACTAGCTATCTAGTAAAGGAAGTGTTTTTATGTTTATCTAAGGGGGGTAAGCCTACAGAGCCGGCCTCACTTTTATGGGGCCATTTCGTATCCATGTTTTCGGAGCTATATACATCATAACATCCCTCTTATCAAGTGATGTTTATACTGAGTTCAAGGTAGTTTTAATTGTCTATATGTGATGCTGTAAAAGTCCATACTTTGTAATAGTGTGTGAGTTCATTATTGAATGAAGCTAGTACAGCTCAGAGTAATCAAAAAAGTCCCAATGTGATTTTTTCTTTTATTTGGGGACCATTTCAGTTTTCGGTCATGTTTGCAGAATGGGAAGAAATGTTGTCTGGATTGTGATGACTTAAAAATGCCTTGTCCAAGAACATAGAATAATTTTTTGTATTTATCTTGAACCATCAACTTGGGAAATCTATAATTTTACTGTCTACAATATGAGGCCAAAACTTTACTACTTTGCAGTTTTCTAAAGTTGGATTAGTTGTCTATCTCCATAAAAGACCCAAATTCTAATCTAGCCTGCAGGCCCATCCAATGTAACTCTCCATATATCACTAAAAATTTCTGTTGAGAAAACAGTTTTTAGGTACTTGTTTGAATAAAATGTTAATAGATTGGTTGTTTTTATATCTTAGTAAGTTTTATACACCTTATTTGTTTACATTCATAACAACCTTCAAATATTTTTTGGCAATGTTTTCAATTTTGTTTGATTTTTTTAAATCAGTTTTTTCTCATTTTGTAACATTATATTCCCTTTATAATATCTTGTTTTGATTTTTTCATATGGTTATATCTTTCTCATATGTCATAGCAATCTTTATATCTTAAATTAAGAAAAAATATTAATAACTATACTCCATTAATAAAATATGATGAACAACTTGAGTTGCATAATTTAACCTCAAATAGGTAAAACAGCTACAAGCCAAAATTCACAATATGAGAAACTTTTTAGAATTCTCATTTTTTCCTGTTAGTGATTTCATTTCATTAGGAAATAATTCAATTTAAATCATAACGTTTGGTAGATGAAGGGAGACTTAAATGCTGATAAAAATTAATCTAACGTTTACAAAACTTTTTTTCTTTAGCTGGTAATTTTTGCAGTTCGCACCAACCTTTTGTACATGAGCTCTACATGCCAGCCTATGTATTTTTATGAACTGTAATTAAATTACACGCCTAAGAAAGTTTATTTCAATATTTAAGATTGCACATAATCAACAATATTTAAAAAAAATATATATAGAAGAAAAGAATTTCCAAAAAACACTGCCATTGCTGAATACCATTGAATACCAAAATTAGACAAGCCTGGCTTGGTTATTCAGACACAGTTATAAAATGAGGACTCATGGCTTTTTTAAATAATAAATAAGTTTATTCAGTCAAATTCTAATCAAAATATTCATAAAGCGAATTAAAAAAAACACTACAGTAAAATTCTTGAGGAGGTCATTCTGGAGTAAGGGCTTTCGCGCATCTAGTAATGCCATTTGATATAAACAAATCGTTTCATTTGTTTTTGTTTCAGTAATCCTTTCATAATTAGTGTGGACCAAATCCAATTGGAGCTGTCATTTTGGAAAGAAGATAAGAGTTAAACCAACTTTTCGATAGGTCATGGTCCTTTAATCCTGCTGGCACTTGGACAGCACGACTAGATCTACGGGGTTGGATTTCATGTGTCTGTGATGTGCATGTTTGTATGGGAGTGTATTGGGGTTCAGCAGGTGTTTGGTTGGGTAATGTATCTAGTTGCCCGGGGCGGATATTCAGGGGCCCAGTCGGTGCCCGGTCAGGAAATGTGGTCTGTTGGCGCAAGTAGATCCTGTTTCTGCTGTACTGTTGTCCATCTACCTGGACCATGTAGCTGCGTGATGCTGCTTTGTTAGTGACGATACCAGACGTCCTGGGTAATGTATCTAGTTGCCGGGGGCGGATATTCAGGGGCTCAGTGGGTGCCCAGTCAGGAAATGTGGCCTGTTGGCGCAAGTGGATCCTGTTTCTGCTGTACTGTTGTCCATCTACCTGGACCATGTAGCTGCATGGTGCTGCTTTGTTAGTGACTATACCAGACGTCCAGTCACTGTTAGGGATTTGTGGATGACGCTTCACCCTGATAGGTTGTCCTATGGCGAGCTCCGTTTTGAGTGGTAGGGGAACTCTGCGGGGGTTGTTCTGAACTGGTTTGACGTTTTTATCAATCTGTATTTTGTATTCCCCTGGTAGTCTTCCCAGCCCGGAAAATACATCTTTACAGTTGTCGAGAACACCCTCCTTGGTGAATGGTTTAGCTTCATCCAGGTGTCTGACGCATTCAACGTTGAAGGCTATAAGCTGGAGTGCAGAGCTGGCCCGTCCAGATAATAAGGATGGCGAATTATTGCCCACTACTTGAAAATGGACTTTTTTCTTGATGCTGCTGTTTGCTTTGCACCACAGTGTTACAGTTCCCAGGGGTTGGAGAATGGAACTGTCGTACAGCCTCAGCCCCGTATGGGAGGGCTGTAAGGGTGCTGTAGTGAGGCGTTTGTAGTCCACAAGAGCAAGAGTGCTGCAGCTTGCCCTAGTATCAATTTGGAACTTGAGGGTTAGAGCTTTCTTGCCTCTTAAGGGGGATAGGCGGATGTCTGCGTAGTAGTGTTTGCGTAGTTCGTCCATGAGAGTTTAAATATGGACCAGTTTTCTCTCAAATCACCGTTCATGTCCATTTTTTCCGGTGGTGAGATGGGGTAAGCCATTATTCCGAAGTATTAGTATTATCTCCGAGGTATTATATCTGATTTGTACCGTGTAATGATCCGATCTGACTTCCGTGTTTTGTGTGTACACGTGGTGTCCGAGAAGTAGTTGGATTAGTTTTCCGGTGCGTATACGCTATTTCAGTTATTTTCCGATGAAAGGTGTGTTTATCCGAGGTGTGGAGAGATGCCTTCGCGGAGAGTAGAAAAAAAATCCCACTCAGATACCATGTTTTGGTACCGATGGCGAGCGATAATGAATAACACGTGAACACACTTCTTCTTCTTCTATGTACCCTGTCCCTTCAGGATGTAGGCGATCATGGCCCTCCACGTCTCCCTATCCCTTGTGGCCCTCAGCATGTTTGTTCCCGATACTCCTGGTAAGCCCCGTTCCGTCAGCCACCCGACTAGGCTCTGCAAATATGTTATCTGCTGCCTTCCTCAGTCTCTCTTTCCCTCTACCTGGCCAGTCAGTATCAGGTTCTCCAAACTCTCCTCATTGCGTGTCCCAGGAACTTCAGTTGTCTCTTCCTGATGCTCAGTATTCATTTTCTTTTTGTTTCCATTATTTCTAAGACCGCATCATTGCTCACATGTTCAGTCCACGATATCCGCAGCATCCTTCTGTAGAACCACATTTCCGCTACTTCCAGTTTTGTCCTCATTTTCGATGATATTGTCCAGCACTCACTACCGTATTGAAGAACTGACATCACATAGCAATCCAGCACTCTTTTCTTTGTTTCTAGTGAAATTTTTCTGTTTGTTAGTACTTTGCTCAGCTTCTGGAACGCTCCCTTTGCTATGCCAATTCCCCTTCTGATCTCTGTGTCGCACTTTCCATCTCTTGTTAGAATACTTCTTAGATATTTACATTTTTGCACCTGCTTTATTCTGGTATCCCCCACCTGTATTTGGCATTTTGGGTTGCACCTTTTGCTGATGACCATGCATTCGGTTTTCTTAAAGTTTATTTGTAGTCCTTTTTTGTCACTCTCCACCACTACCTTCTGTAGGAGGTCCTGCAGTTTCCTTTCCGTGTCTGCAATCAGCACTGTATCATCTACATACCTTATGTTGTTCAAGTTGTGGTCTCCAATAGCAAATCCTGGCGTGTCGTCTAGGGTCCTCAAAATATTCTCGCTGTACAGGTTGAACAAATCCGGTGAAAAGACACATCCTTGTCTTACGCCTCTTTCTATCTTTGTAAATCTACTGAGATCGTTACCTGTCCGTATGCAGGCCGTTTGCTGCCAGTAGAGATTCTTAATTACTCTGATGTATTTCCCGAAAATGTCTAGGCTGCCGAGCAACTCAATCAATTCTTTGTGTCGTATCTTGTCGAATAGGTATAAGTCTTTTTTCATTTGTATTGCCCTTTCGGAGAGCATCCTAATCATGAATATGGCGTTCCTTGTTCCAGTGTCTTTAACGAACCCGTGGTGTTCCTGCCCTATCTCTGGCCTGATTCTGCTTCAGCTATCTAGTAAAGGAAGTGTCTTTATTGTTTATCTAAGGGAGGTAAGCCTACAGAGCCGGATTCACTTTTATGGGGCCATTTCGTATCCATGTTTTCGGAGCTATATAAATCATAACACGGGAAATGCGAAAAAAGTAATTGAGTAGAAGAGAAGGTTACATTTAATTATCTTGACGGTAAAAGAGTCGAACCGGAATGATAATCGTGTAGCACACGTAAATAACAATGTAGCGGGAATCTTTTATTGTGTTCACTTTGGTCACTGGTTTTCATTCATTCTTTGTTTAGATGACAATAACTGTTTAATAACAATAAGCAAGATATATAAAAAGAACAATGTACATTACAGTGCTTCGTATTGTTATAAAAATTACATTATAAAAGTTAGAATATTTTATTGATTATTAATAAAATTATATTAATTATATTTTTCGTTCTTTTTAAGTACATTTAATTTTGAATAAACTGTTAGGTTGACAGTTTTGATAATGCTAAACGTTATATAACATTATCTATGATTATCAGCGCCTGGCTTTCAGTTTCCAACCTCGTCTGTTCCATTCGATATCGCAGTGTTGCAACTGGCAAAGGAATTAATATGTCACTTCTTTCACGAACTATAGGCAAAATAGTAGAGTAGACTGTGATGTGTAAACGTGGATAGCACATAGTCTAGAATGACAACAGTGGGATTCACTCCGCTATCTCTGCTAAGAACTGTTGATTTATATAAAATAAGGGATGTGAAAAGATTCATTATCTGAAGGGTCATGATATTTTATATAATGTAATTATATCGAACCTTGTCTGAGAAGCTTTTAACACGTCTCAAGTCGAGGATCACATGACATAAAAAGATTTGGTTTTCAAATATAATATTTCAAGCATTAAGGAAATCAGTATTATTCAGCTAATGTCCTAACAATTTCTACATACGAAACAGTAAACTACCTACTTATATTCGATTAATTTTTTTTTATCTAGCTTCATATTCTAGAATGTATAAACTATTAGCTGACAAACTTTGGAAAATCATTTTAGACTGAATACATACTCGAATTTGTTCATGGAGATATGGAGATTTTTTTTATAGAAATTGAAATATATTTGATTGTATTTCGGAGTTTAATTTTCTTTTTTTCTGATACATGACTTCATGTTCAAAGGAGTACTCAGAATATAAGACAAGATAATGAAATATGTAGGAACTATTTGTAAAGTAATTCAGTACTTGGTATGCAGACATTGTTTAGAACAATAAAGAGAACAATAATCAACGAAATTTAAGAATTGCTTCGTAAAGCTTTCGCCTGTCATCAATCTATTACTGGAAAAATAAAGCCTTTCCTTTTTACTGCATCTCAGATGGGCATTCTTTAACGCAAATATACCGATTTGCGATATGCAAAAGTTATTTTCTAAAACGAATATAAATTTTGACATGAGGTTCTGATTTAGACTTCAAAGAACGGACAGGAGGATGTTGATAAGAAGAACTATTGATTATACAGACATGAGGCCCAAATGATGAATGCTGGTGACAGGTACATGAGCAACATCCACAAATTAATTGTGACATCTACAAAAATCTCTTAAATCAAGAAGACTAAGTGTGTTTAGTCACACTGCCCAGACAGTAAATGACTGGATGGATTAACCAGAGATTTGGTACATTCACTATTTTAACACCATCAGATACCGAAGTTACTTAAACAAGCTAAGTATAATAATGTAAAATGTATTTGATGAATTAATGGCCCTTATACACAATTAAGATATTCATTTGCGCTACTTTCAATTTACTTATTTATAGAATTTATATATAACATAAACACACACACACACACACACACACACACACACACACACACATATATATATATATATATATATATATATACATACAGATTGCCTAAGCATATTTATAACCTTTATACAAAATGCTTTTAAAAATATTTAAGCTTCATTTAGGTATACAAGTTTTTCTTCTTTTTCTTTCCTTCTTCATACTTTTTTATTTCCTTTCTTCTACTCTTCCTAATTCTTCACCTAATTCTTTTTCTTCCCTCTCCTCCTCTTTCTTCTTCTTCTTCTTCTTCTTCTCCTCTTTTTATTCTTCCTCGTTCCCACAGGATGTAAGTGATCATGGCTCTCCAATATTTCTTGCCATTTTCCTGCTTTTAGTATGCTTTGTCTTTCTACCATCTATATTTTCTATCATCCTTCTCAGTCCTTTTCAAACCAAACTCACTAGATTGATTATTTGCTGTAAGGATCAAATTCTCTATCTTCCTCATTATTTCCCCTCCAATTATCACTTGTCTCTTCCTGATTCTACTTAAAAGTGTCCTCTTTGCATGTTCCTTGTAACTTCATCGCTCAGCAGCAATTGTTTTATACGACATGTCCTTTCTTCATTTGTTGACATTGTCTAACATTCATTGCCATATAAGAGAACCAACATTTCTGCTACCTCTTCCCCATCTGAATACATTGTCTGTTATATTATAAGGCCATTACCATATATCAGTTCAGCGTTCTTTTCTTTGTTACTAAATTAATCAGAATTCATCATACACATAAAAAAAATCAATATAATCCTCTTTAATACTGCAAGTCATTCAGTGGCTTATATTAATCGTAAAGAACGAATATTATGTATTAAAAATTGTAGAGCAAACATTAACTAACTACAACGTGGTTGGCGACGGATTTATTGATCCACTCTAGTTTATTTCTAGCAAAAGTATTTAAAAAAACGTGAGTAAAAAATAACAAAAAATAGAAAGTATCAAAAAGGGGTACATCAAAAAAAGGGGAGTATAAAAAGGGATTAAGAAAAAGAGGAATAACAAAAGAGAGGAGTAAATAAAAAGAGGAGTAAGAAAACAGTGTAGTCACTAAAAGGGGGGTAACAAAAAGGAAAATACCAAAACAGGGAAATAACAAAAAGTCAATTACAAAAAAGGGAAGTAACAAAAAGGGGGAAAAGTTATACATTATCGTAAATTGTTATGAAATCAATAAATAAAATATACAGCTTAACCGGTTTATCGAGCCTTTCTCATTAGAGTTAAGTTGAGAACGAAAAATATACACAACATAAGCAACTAAAAACAGACATTAGTGTTTTTTATTTGGACGAGATAACTCTGATAATTCTCCTTTTTGGTAGGGTCACCCAGGGCAACAGGGTGGACAATCATACCCAACAGCTGTGAGGGCGGAGGAAGACTACCACAAATCGTTCAACACCAATCGTCTTGGTATCCATGCCACTAGATCCTGTTGGTTGATCTGTGTAGAATCGTGTACTCTTTGGAGTGTAAAAGCAAATACACGTTAAACAAGCACACCTACATGTGTCTTGTTCTATGGGCCAACATAAAACTTCAAACACTTTTGAGGATCGGTAAGGATAAAGAGGGGCAGGCAAATTAAGCAGAAAGCTCTTAGTCAATAACAGGTACACCATATATATGTGGAGAGTTAGCTGTCTAGTTTTGATGTGATATGCTAGTGTTTTCAATATTTTAAAGATGTTTCAGGATCTTTCAAAGAACTGAAATAGAGAAATATTTCAAAGGAACTTAATAGATTAGCTATGTGTCAGAGCCGGTGTAAAATTTAAATATAATTATTTCAGGGATATTACTTTAAAATATCAGCTGCTAATTTCGGATCTAGGGTATGATTACTGTAGGATGAACGAAACTTGAAGCCAAATGACTAAGAATTTGCCGCGAAGTTTGAAAATCCAACAAATAATTCAAACAAAAAGAAATTACGACTGATATACTTTCATATTGTTATATTGGGAGAAAGTGTCGACACTGACACGCGTGTTCGAACAAGGATCTCCAGGTAACAAACGTAACTGTTGAATTACTTTCGCTACTGTGATCACGTGACGATAAATGTTTAGTTTATTGAGCACTCAGACAAGAGTTTGAGTCTCTTCGATATTGTGCATCAACTAACCTGTCAGCTTCCGGTCGGAGAGGAACCTAAACGAGGCTCAAGCAGAGTTTCGTCTGGGGAAAATTAGACTAGGTACCCGATGCTGCAATGTGCAGGGTCTATAAGAAACTTTTTGCCCGGAGTTTGGAACTCGTAATCTCCACTATAAAAAGCCCTTGTGCCACATCCCGCCTGGATGGAGAAGCCAATACTGTGCTGTGTTGCACATCATATGCTCCAACTATATAAGCATTATTTCTTAAGATAAGAGCATTCTAGATATAAATGAGGGAGAGCTTTGAACAGAAAGTGTGAGCAGTTTCAACTTTTGAAGATAAAACTTTGGAAACGCCCGAGTACAGGGACTCCAGGTTTGAAGATCAATCATTCTGGCAGAGATCATACTGAAAGGCAGGAAGCCAAAAGAGGTGTAAGCAAGCAGTCCAAAGAAGAGTTGGAAATATAACGCTTAGCCACAAGGACTGACGTGACTTGCAGTGAATTACAGACAGCAAGAGGGGATCATAAATGATCTTCACCGCTTTGCCGGTTATGACCAAATGACCCCGAAACTTAGAGCTTCAATCGTAAAATTAATAATCTCACTGTTCGGTTTGCCAGTTCGGGATCAAGGAAAGGATAGAGACAGATATGTTGTCTGTAGATATTATGTCTTAGATACTTATACGAAAACTTTTAAACTGCTAATAAAGTTTTTCAGTAGTGAATCAAATAAGGATACCTGCATAGAAAAGCGTATGTAAACAAAGATTCTTAAGGCCAGCAACATTAAACTGAAATATACACATACACACACTCACATGCTTAGCGCATATATATATATATATATATATATATATAAAGAACAAATAGGTAACGTATCTCAATCTAAATTGAAAATTTTTGTGCTTATTTCTTATTGATCAGACATGTCAAGTAATAAAGAAAAAGAAAACTGACAAATGTATGAGGAATATTTTGGTTGGTAAAGTGTAATTTTTGAATCGTTTCACCTTAAGCGAGGCTTTATCTCTACTGGTGCGCAGAAGGCTACATAAGAAAAGAGTGAAAGGTTAAGCAGGAGGAGAGCAGAGAGAAAGACGAGTCGGTTACATGGATGTCAGAGAAAGGGCAAGTGAAGGATGGGAATACCGGTGTGAAGACAGTTGCGAGGATAGAGTGAGAAAAGAAAAGAACAAGTGTTTAAGAGATGGTGATTGACATTGCATTTAAATTCATCAGGGACGCAAGTATACGGAAGGAAGTTCCACAGGCCGGAAGTGCAAAAAAGATGTTGATTGAGAAGAAGTGGAGACTGCCTTTGGTGGATTTAACTGTAAAAGAGTGGGTCCTTGTTGCTAGTGTGGTTGCTTGAGTAAATTCTTGTAGAGGGGGCACCAGTGAGCTAAGATCGTCGGAACAGAAGCCATGAAAACACTTGTAGTAGAGACAGAGGGAGTCCACATTCCGCCGGTGAGAAAGTGGCAGGAGACGAGCTGCCAGGTTGGGACCTCTCATATTAGAGATTCTCCTTTGGAGCCTGCCGAGAACCCTGAGATGAATAGCAGGAGCGCCCAACCAGATATGATAATAGTATTCAATGCACGCTCGGATTGTTGATATGTATATGCACAAGATGAACTCAGGCGGGAAAAACTTCCTTGCCCGACACAGTGATCTACTCTTCCTAGTAGTAGATTTAGTTATTGATTCAATCTAATGGTTCCATTTGAAGTCGGAAAGGAGGGTGAGGCCAAGGAGGCGCAGTCTATTGCTTTCAGGGAGACTCGTTTAGTCCATGCTGATGGGGTGGGGCTGCATGTGGTGGTTGACAGATCAGTCTGAAGTGGCGTTAGATTAAATTTATGCTTGAATTCTTTAAATGTAAGTCATTTTCCTGTATTTTCTAATTTAATTTTTTTCCTTAAATCTGCTTTCATGTCTCTGTCATCCATAATTGAACGTTTGCCGTCAGTTTTTCTTTAAACTTTTAGAAATTTATCTTTCATTCGGACTAAATTGTGTTCTTTCTTTCTTTGCTTCTTTCCTTTCGATACTACCCGGATGAAACCTCTCCCAGCCAAAGGGTCATATATAGGGTAGTTGGTACTAACTAGAATTCACTTACCCTGCCGAATTCGGTTTTTACCAAAAAGGTAAATCTTTTTCTCTTGTCTTACTAAAATCGTACCATTTTGTTCGTGTCCAGTCTGAACTATCGTTAGATTTCAATTATGATAGAACCTAGCAGTATAGCCCGGCGTTGCTCGGGTGTAAAAAAAGCTTTAAAACTAATCCATGGTCCTGGAGCTCAGACTCTTTGGACGTTGGCACAAAAGACTAAAAAGCAATAGTTGTTTCCAGTTAAAGCGAAACAGTAGACTGAAAGAAAAATGAATGGATGTAAGTCAAATTTTGATTTCCTGGTATCAATATCAAATAAGATTTTTCGTCGTAAACTGAATTTTGAAGGCTAAATAAGTCCTCTGAATAAATGGTATTATAGCTGAGACTAAGAACTACAATTATACCTACTTAGAGCCAAACCCGAAGCAAAAACTAAAATAAAAGGGCTGAAAAAATACAGACATATAGGCAGATAAACAGACACACATACAAACATCTTACCTTTTATATATATATATTTATCAAACCTAGACTGGAGGCTATTCGTGGTAGAGAGGTCTAAGATATTACCATATATATATGTATATATTATCGATTTTCTGCACTATTGTAAGAACTGCAACCTTTAAATTTCTGACTATCGTTTCTTATGTCTTTGTCTATGAGTGTATCAACAAATTAAAATCGGACCACTCTTTCTCTAACCTGATTTTTTCGATTATCGATTTTCGATATTTATCGGGGGTACCTCGACACAAAACTTAGCTAAGAACACTCGCAGACGCTTATAGTAGAACTGTGTAAATTTTCAAGAAAATCGGTTCAGCGGTTTCGGAGTCTATAGGTAACGGATACACACACACACATACACACACACACACACACACACAGACAAAGTTCCATTTATAAATAAGTTTAGATTCTTTAAATGGAAGTCATTTTTTATATATTTTTAATTTCATTTTATTTTTTCTTAAATCTGCTTTCTATTCTCTGTTATTCATAATTGAACGTTTGCTGTTACATGTTGTTTTTTATCTTTTAGAAATTTCTATTGCATTCGTTCTTTAACAAAGTTAAAACGGAGTATTTCTTTTAAATTGGAGTAAATAGACTCTATTAACACCCGGTCCGCACTCCTCCCACCTATTGAACAGGTATAGAGGCTCATCTCTTGTTCGCTGTTCAGGAACAATTTCTGGCTCTCTTCCTCTCCTCAAACTTCAGTATTAGTGCTTTCGCAATTTTTCTGCAACGTGCCTAGTCGGTGGCAAAGTTTCTTCATTATGAGGGTACCGGGATGGCAGTTTTCTTCTTGCTGTTTTCGACTGGTAGTTAGGGCCCTAAATCTTGCTTAGCATCGAGAGCGGCTGCTCTGATCACCAGTTGCATAATATCGTGGTTCTTGAAGTGCCACTTCGCGCATAGATAGATGTCGATGCAAACGCTTCCGGTGGGTAACCCAGAGGCCAGACTTTGCTGCAGCCCGCGCTAGCTCTCTTCCAGCGCATGTCGCAGTCAATGACCGTAAGCCACCTCTACTTCAGTTCTCTCCTCACCAATAACAAACATGAACAACCGTATCTCAGTAAACAAAACTAAAGCAGGCAAAGCAAAACAGCCTAAACCTCTCAGCATTTCCATCACGAACATCCGTGGTATTCGTACCAACTTTTGTAGTGTGGAATCTTTCCTCCACGAAAAGTCCCCTGACATCCTTTCGCTCTGTGAGGCTTAACTCGTCAATCTCCATCTCTGACTTCTCCATTCCTAGGTACCTTACCCTCTTAAGAAAAGACTCCGCTGTTCATATGCATGGTCTGGGGGTTTTCGTCAGTGAACACTTCCATCTAGCTAGGGTCACATCTCTCTAATACCCTGAGCACCCATACATATATCTCCATCTTTCACTTTTCAAATCGGTTAGCTATCTTTTCTTTCTGTATTGTTTCCCTTCCTCTGCCGATTTCTCCCTGTTAGAGAGTATCTCTGACAATATATATAAGGCTATTTCCTCCCACACAGTCACTAACATATTTGTGTTCGGAGATCTTAACACCCACCATGCCAAGTGGCTAGAAAACTCTGTCACTGATTCTGCCGGCATTCATGCCATGAACTTTCCAATTTCTCAATCTCTTACGTAAGTAGTGGATTTCACGACAAGCGTCACCAGTATTCTTTCAGGACACGCTTCTCTGCTAGATCTCTGCTTTATACTAACAGAATTTTCTACTGCTACCAAAGAGCAGACTGGGATTCCTTCCGCGATGTTTTAAAAATTCGACGTCTTTTGTTTAGTCTACCTCTTGAGGATGAAAGCTTGCATCGATGCTTTCATACCAATCAGGAAGTTCCGTTCCAAACCACATTCGTCCCGCTGATTCTCTCCTGCTTGCTCGGCCGCCATTTTCCACAGCAACCACAACTTCCAGCTATTTCGGAGCCAAGCGTCCGACCATAATAGGCGCCTGTTTGCCTCTGCTCGTAATGAGTGTAAAACAATCTTGGCTGACGCTAAGCTGTTGTTTGCTGATAGAATGAGGCAGCGCATAGCTGCTCGCAAGTTCGGCTACAAAGACTATTAGTGGCTGAACATCAGAAAATCCTCTATCCCTTCCCTAATTAATAAATATGAGGTCCTTACAACCACAGTGGACAAGGCAGAGTGCTCCTCTCACAGATTCTCCTCCATCTTTACATTTGAGTAGTCTGAAGTAACTGCACCCGACTTCCCTCTTAGAACTGAGGCTCAACTGAGTGATATTTATATCACCCACTTTCTGCTATATAAGATAATTTCAAAACTTGACCCCCATAAGGCGAGCGTTAGCGACAAAATACAGGTAATATTCTTGTGGAAATGCGCCCCTGAATTCTCCTCTGTCCTCTCTAAACTCTATAATTACTACCTCTCTACTTCCTGTTTTTCTGCCTGCTGGAAGTCTTCTTCCGTGGTTTTTATATAAACTATTCTTAGACAGACAGTATGGCTTCCGCTTTGTCAGAACTACTCTCGATATGCTAACGACCATCACAAAGTATATATAACATAAGTCCAAAGAAGCTCGAGGATTTTACCCAGGATGTGTCTAAAGCATTTCATAGGGTCTGGTACGCTGTGCAAGCTACAGGGTTATGGTATCACTGGACGCTTGCTTGGTTTAATCCAAACTCTTCTATCAAACAGGATAATGAAGGTCATCTTGCATGGGAATGTCTCCACATTCTACCACACGAACGCTGGTGTGCCCCAGAGCTCTATCCTAGGCCCGACGCTATTTTTATCTTCATAAATGATCTCCTTGACGTGATCAACTCCACAAAAATGAATGTACACTGATGACACTGCCATTTACTTCAACCTTAAAAAGAAATCTGGCGAGGCGGCCAAAGATAACCTCGCTGTTGATCTCGAGAAGGACATCCACTTAGTAGTAGACTGATTAAGAAATCGCTTGTAAATTTTAATGCTTCTAAAGAGGCATTTTCACATTCAAAATATTTTAGTCGATGTTATGTTATGTAATATTAAACATTTTAACATATTCATCGCACATATTTAAAAAAATCTATTACTATTTGTCTTATCAGTCTATCTGATTCCAGTCCATATTTGATCCAAATCTGTCTGTCTGTCAGATTCTCTCTCTCTCTCTCTCACTCTCTCTCTCTCCCTCTCTCTCTGTTTAGGTACCTCCATTACATCACAAAAAATCCAGCATAGTATGATTTAAAAAAGTTCAAAACTTAATAAAACGAACTTTTTCTATCAAAATGTTTATAATATTATGAAGAGGAAAGATCAAAGTAATTTTTATTTATTTTATAAAATATTTTAATCCCTTTTAACATGTTTAAAATTTTGGCAGAATGTTACGACTGTTTTACAGTCGATTACATAATTTTTTTATGTAACTCACTTTTTCGGTGGCAAACACATTAATTTGGAAATTCTTGCAAAAATCAAATAATCGTCGGATTTTAATGAAACTTCCAGTACACATTCACAAATGGATAAAAGTATTTTTGAAATTATTACTTTTTTAAAATATTCATGATAAAAAAGATTTTTTTACTCTGTTACCAACCCTTCACGTAAATTCATGAAATTTTAATAATGCTCAAAGGAGAAATATAAAAAATGCAATAGAACTTTGATATAATTTAATTTGATAAGATTTAGATTGCTGGAATAAATAATAAAAATTAAGGACATTATAGTCCGAAGAAAAAATTTTTTCGATTACTAATAAAATTTTAAAATAATTGTTTTCATTTTTTTATTATAATAATTCATAAAATTTTAAAATACTTGACAAATCTTTTAAAGAACAGTATGATTATTTTTATTAGTTTAGAATTGATGATTATACTGCCGCTCAAAAAAAAATTAATAATATCTTTTCTCACCGTATATTTTTACAAAAAAAATTAATTTGTGCAAATATGTTCAAATTTATAAATTACGATGTTCAGATTTATAAAGTACGGTGTTACATATGGGTCAAATTGATTTTTTTCTGTGTTATTCTTTCTTACATAGTAAATGAGAAGAACGCACTTTCATTCTTACGATATTTTATTCTCTACGTTTCTAAAATTTAACAGCCTTAAAGTAATTCCTTCAACATTTAAAGTGAGTATTTTTTTTTCAATTCCTCAATTTTGTAATTAATTATTACCGTAGTTGCCTTAACTAATTTATGATAATTAAAAAAAATATTGTACAGTACAAAAAATTGTGAAAATAAATTATATAAGTGCTGAAATTATGTTAAATTTTTAATTTTACTCTTTAGTTAAAAACCAAAGAATAAAACAAGATAGCACGATTGTCGCCATACATTGTGTTCTTGTCAACATCTGGTATCAGTCATCTATCATCGCTTCCATGACTGACATCAAAACAGGGCTAGCGTAATTATTTTGCTTTTTATTGTAAATGCCTGGCAGTAAACAATTATTAATTGATAGAAAACAGATAAAGGTAAGTTTTAATTTTAAAATTTGACTTAAATAACGTGTCAGCGAGTTATATTTTATTTTTGAAATATTTTTAAAAACAGAAATTTGGCTACTGTTTACGTAATATGTCAATCAATCAAAAATGGCGATATATTTAAAAAATTGGCAAAATTTCGAAATGTTTTATTCCAATCAATATAATTTTGGTTTACAATACACCAGTATGTTTTGCTTACTAGAATTATTAAATTTAATCTCTTGGTTTTCTAGTAAAGGTAATTTTAAATCTTGAAGATGACTTATTTATTTTAAAAATTTCAATTTAAATTTAGGTATAGAAAAATGAATGGACTCCAGTAGAGGTACCTATATATATATATATATATATATATATATATATATATATATATATATATATATATATATGGTTTAATGGTTATTATAGTGGATACTTTTATATTTTATAATCATTTTACCGCAAGCAAGGTAGGACCTCTATTGGTTCATAAGGTGGGGGGGGGGGTTACAGTGAGAGAAAAAAGAAGGTAGAAAGGATGTCGAAGAAAGGATAAAAATTTTATGGGAATCAAGATGATAAAAGATTGCAATTGACGTTGAATTGAAACTTTTAGAGATTGTAGCTATCAAGGAAGCAAGCAAACCGAAGGGAGTATCGCAAACGTAAAGTGCGAGAAATGAAACTGTTGGAGTAAAAGTGACGGTTACATTTAACTATTTCGGCGGTAAAAGAGTGAGACCTTGATGCCAATCTAGCAGTGCACGTAAATAATGTCGTTGTAAAACCAAGGAAAAAAGCTCATCAGAGCAGTTGCCATGAAAATACGTGTAGAACAGACAGAAACTGGCTGCCATTTCAGGATTGATTATAGTGCATATCCACTTTTGGATTTTGTCGAGAACAACGACAGAAATAACAGGAGCACTCGACTATGTATGGTAACAGTATTCAATGCATGGTATATCTATAAATGTGCAAAACAGGTTCTGACAAGAAACACTTACTGGTCCGACACAGTGATCCAACCTTCCTAGCACCAAATGCAGGTATAAATTAGATGTAGTCATTTTATTTGAGGTTGTTTGAGAGAGTGAGGTCAAGGAGGCACAGTGTGTTCTTGCCCCCTAGGAGACTAGCGTCGTTTATTCTGATGGCTGGCAGGAAAGTTTCTCTGTAATGGTTAACGAAGAGCAGCTTCGTTTTGGTGGCATTAGAATTTTCGAGTCATTTTCTTGACCATCGCAGATTAGAAGTGAACCTGGTAGCAACCAGGTTTACTTTGTCAGCCTGGACAGATTTCTTATTAAGACGGGAATAAATGGTGGTGTCATCTGCATAGATGTCTATTTGAAAACTGATTGCGTCAGGAAGATCGGAAAAGGCGTAAGACTGAGGGTAAAGCCTTGATGGACGCCCGCGTTTGTAAGAAAGGATCTAGAAACTTGCCCATTTAAAAGCACTATTTTACGATTTTACGATTTGATGAAATGAAACTGTCGTTCAGAAATACCTTAAAAAATAAATGACCCCTTTTTATAGTGTATAATCGGTCTTTCGGTCTGACTATTCGAAGAAAATGACCTCCCCGGCAGCGATCGTATCAATGTTTTTCTCATTCTTATTTTTTTCTTTTAAAGAAAAGAACATTTCTCAATAAGATGCATTCTCAAAAGCTTCTATTTGCTCACTTGTGTATTCGAAAATTAAATGAAGTAAATTTCTAGCGAACTAATAAATTTATTTTTACTCCTATATTTTTTCAGTTATTAGTAGGTAATAAGCCTTCAGTTCCTTTACTTTATTTATATGTTATATTTATTTTATTTTATTCCTTTATTGTTATAATATTTTTAGCCATTTTTTTATTTTTGATACTTTTTCAGTTCTAAAGTTTTGCATTTGAAATAACTTGTATGTATTTATAGATTTCATGTTATTATTTGTTTCGTATTTAGATTCGTGGTGTAATTGTAGGTATCATATTAGGAATTTGTTTAATACTTGGAATTTATTTTCGTTTTTTTTTTCGTTTTGAAAAATGACGTCTGATGCTTGTCTTTAGGAATTTATATTTTTGGAGAAATTTGTTTATTGTTATCTTTTTATGTGTAAATTTTGTTTTGTTTGTAAACTTTTGCATTTATTATGTTCTATCATATGCTGTGTTATGTTTGTGCTTTTTTATGTTCCACATGTGTTTTGAAAGTGTCGTTCAGTTTGCATATTTTCTTCTTCGTGAATTTCTAGCTAATTTATAATATTCCAATTTTATTTCGTGTTTTGGCTCCTTGTCCTGTTGAAAGGTTTACTAATATTGCAGTCTTATTTGCTTTGCCAAACATTTGCAAGATATTTGTTCCAGTACGAATAGAAATACAGTATTCTTACTCTTTGATCCCAAATTCCTTAACCAGGCAACAAATCCAACTGGCTGAAAGACGCTTCAAAATATTAACGCTGAACATGACCTTTCATTTCTTTTTTCGCAAAAATAGAAGCAAAAAACACTGTGGAGAAGAAGGTTCATATTGAATTGATTTTCAAACACCAGAATCCTTCTAATGATGACGCTTAACGAAAGTTAAACGACTTGTTACTTATCCATCTTGCGCCATCTAAATCTTTGTTGACTACATTTGCCTGCTTGTGTGCAGAGTCATGGTGCCAGACATAGGGACTTACAGCAGTCCCCCTATTGACCCAGTGCAGCACTATCTTTCCAGGCACTTGGTGTATAGATCCATGTTGAGCCTGAGGAACCGGGGGAAGAAAACTGGAAGCATAACATCGCAAAAGCTGGTGACCACTTCAAACACCACCGTTATCATCATTAAACACTTCCAACTATTTTTGAATTCGCTTCACAGGTTGTCAGATTGACGCCCAAACGTACTGAAATGTCGACATTAGGGATTTCGGCGTAAATGCCCAGCAGTACAGTATAAGGTTACTATATTTCTGGCGTAGTAAATTGCATCATGGAGCTCTTATTCACACAGAGAGTTCCAACTTATCCTTCTATGAAGTGTAGTCGTCTAAATCAAAAACAAACAACGCACATGTGCGAAATTAAAAATATACAATATCGAACTTTTCTCTATCACACCCAGTATAATCTAAATATCTTTTACGGTTCTCCTCCCCTGTGGCCTTTAATTAACCCAAAACAACAAATTTATTTTACTCTGTTTCCCCAGAAAACATGTTTAACTAAAAAATGTTTCATAAAAAATCATAACTATAGTGAAAGTTAACTTAAAAAATATCTTATTACATGTATCAAACTATAGAATTTCAGCTCTCAGAAAATGTTATTTTTCTCAAAATCTTATCATTACATAGTTTTATAAGTAATTAAAAGTACGCAGAATATATATATGTGTGTGTATACTTGTATGCATGTATAAGTAATGTGTCACGCAAAACCTATATTAGCATTAAGCTATTTGATGCACAAAGAAAATCTAAAAAATTGAAAACATTGTTATTTAGTGACTTTCTCCTGTTGTGAGATACCTTAGAAGTTTGGCGTCACTCTTTCCTTCTTTTACTTACGGTGACAAAAACGAACATTTCTATATTTTCTGCGTATAATCCGTTAAGAAAACCTTCACGAAAAGCGTGAGAAAAGGAAAAGGAAAGAAATACGTTCCTCTTTAGAAAAACAAACAAAACATTCAAACGAAATCAGAGTTTGTGACAGCCTCTTAGATTTATCAGAGACAAGCTGTAGGCGAACAAGCCATAAAATCGTGAAATATCAAATCAAAATATATCAGGATATAGAGAGTTATACAAATTCAAAATGTAAAAGAAGAAAAAGCTTCGCACGGGATAAAAGGTTACAAGTATACTCTCCACAGAAGACGTAAGATTATGCATCCTTCAATATACCAATAACATATGTTTTGAAATTATAAAGGAAAAAAATTATCTCTAAGATTATATGCCTAGCTGACTTCTGCATCGATATTTCCAACGCGTTGCTTGTTTTGCTGGCGTTAGAGTCTCTCCGTTTGATCTGAGAGTTTTTTTTATTATTATTTTAAAACGACTCGACTTTCTTTTTCTTGATTCATAGAATTTTGGTAGATGACATGTGTCTTCAAATCAAGAACAGAGTTTTATTCACAAGAGTTATAGAAAGTATGATTAGCCTACATTGAAATTCTTGATAAGTAATGCATCTGGCTTGGCTTGAGTAAAGATTTCGGGTTGTATAAAATATATATTAACCCATCTTGACTACTTATATATGACGGAAAAATTTCGGATTTATACAAAGGTTTTAAAGTTTAAACAGAAGTTGAGTTCTTAAAAAAGTGGTTGAAATTCTTTGTGTTGTAACTAGTTAAGTTTGTTTGGCACGAACACGCCCTGCAACGACTTGATGACCCACCCTATCAGAGTCATTTACCAGTTTGACTATCCATCTGCAAACTGGTGACGACCTGATGGCCCACATCGACGCACCATCTGAAAACTGGGTGTAGCCATTGTAAGAACGTGAACTCAAGGCCTTCGTAGTATATTTGGTAGCAATAGCAGCAGCGGATAGTACGTCTCCTGACCTGATTTATTTAACCTTTGCAGAGAGGCAATGCTAAGAGCACTACATGTACTACTAGTACTTATTATTAGTGCGCACAGTCCTAACAACATAAACGAGGAAAATGACTCTGTGCAGATGATATACACTGAAAGAAAACTGCAGGAATTCCAAGACAAGTTTTTTTTTTAATACTATTGCAACTCTAATAACAATGTCAAAATACATTCATGATAGCGGGTTACCGAATAAAGTTTTTGCAAAAAGTATCATTGATAGAAAATGTGCATATTATCAGAATATATAGGATAGATACTTCCTAGAAAAAATCAGTTCTCCTATATGACCGTGAGTGTTGGACAATTTCCTCACAGAAGAAGAGGAGAAATGGAGGGAATAAAGATATGTTTCTGTATAGAGAATCTGAAAATACCATAAATGGAACATGTGAACAATGAGGTGGTTTTAAATAAGAAAGAGGCACATAAAAATTCTGGGCCACATAATAAATAAAGAGTGCTGGGAGGATTTAACAGATACAGGGCATATTTAAGACAAAAGTTCAGTAAAAAACAGAGAGTGCCTTATCTAAGAGTGATTGAGAAGGACAGTAAAGGTACAATATTTATGGCTTCAGTGGTTACAGTTGTAGAGAGTCATGGTCGCGCACTTCTCGAGAAGAGAGGAATAAGTCTTCCAAACCAAAACTGCTCTCTATTAATCCTCTGAGAGACAGCTTTCTGCCTTCAGACAGCATGGCTGATGCTAACCTGTATTTGAGTGACTCTTGTGCCTCCTCCGGTTGTCATTCTCGGCTGACATAAAGTGGAAACACTATATTGAATCCACTTCTAGGTTTGCTGATAAAGAAATTGGTTCACTGTGCCGTGCTAGACAATTTTTCGCTCCAGAATCTATCTTACATATCTATAAGTCTATAATTCGTTCCAGCTTAAAATATTGCTGCCACATATCGTTCAGTTTTCCTGATATATATCTAAAGAATTTTGATAAAAAGCCAAAGAAGAATCAGCAATGTTATTTGTCCTGACCCGACAGCTCGGCATCAATCACTTTGCCACCAGTGTAATGTTGCTTATCTGTGAATTTTCTTTAAATAATTTTATGGTAATTGTTCGGATGAGCTCTTCACTATGGTACTTGGACTTTATGAATTGAAGTGCAGTACTAGATTGGTAACAAAATCTAATCAATTTACAGTTGAATTGGGTAGATGTAATTGTAAGTTATATGATAGCAATTGCTTTTCTCGTAATTTTTGCTCGTGAAACTTTTTTCGGCTCCACGCTTTCTAGTTTAATCTTCAGTAAATTAAATGCAATGTCAACCGGTATCAACTGTTTACCTGATTACTCATCTGTTACTCTTCCCCTCTCTCTCTTTCTCTCCTTAACAATGTTTTTGCTTTCTAATTCTTTCATGTTAGATTGTGTTTTAGGGGATTTACAGGCTTGATTAGGGTGAATTCGATAAAAAGAGCTTTCCACTCATATAGAATCTAAGTTGAATATTTGACCTTATTGACTTTGAACGTTTCAAACGTGATAGCAAACCCTCCGTTTCAAGGGTAATCCTGAAGATCTTGTAACATTGGTGAGAGATTAAGTCTATAAACGTTGAAACCTGTTAGATTATAAACATTCACTTGATAGATATCACCATCTGTCAGATTGTTTTTCATCTCCAGATAGTGTCATGTGTATCACAGCTTTTTGTCTTTAACGTCTCGACGTTAGAAGTTTTTTGCTTGTGGTCTCCTCTCTTGAGCCACGGAATTATTCTTCACGTTCTTTGTAAAATTTTCCCTTGTCCTCTAAACCTCTGCTATAATAGAACTGATATGACACTCATGTCAAATTAACTGTTGATGGCTTGTTGTTATTTTCTCTGAGTTCTATGTATTGAGACGGAAGGTGTTTCAACAGGAACCATATTTAAACAGACTGATAGTGATAACTCCACGCACAATCGTCCTTTTTTATCCGAGCTTGTACCGGCCACTAAAAATGCTACAATATGATGTTATATGTAATATGTAATTAAGTAAACATAATAAAAACAACAAATTCAAGAATTCAAATTTTGTTACATCATATTTGTGTATATGCATTCCACATACGCAGAAGTAAGGGAATAATTAGTTCTCATTTTTAAATATTAAAAAGACACAATCCGTGAAAAATATTTGAAGAAATATAGTTATTTACGTGAGTCTACGCGTTCCCATCTCCTGTATCCTAAACTGGCGACAAGACTCGAGGAGTTCGAAGATCGTCGTCGAAAATTCGTAGGTTGAAGCTGAAAACTATCTGATGTTTAGAAATAAAGAAAACATGTTGATCTTAATTTAAGAGGATGAACTGGAAACTTCACAGGCTGTCGATGAATGTGTGATAGTAGAGCTGTAAATTATTGCATACATTAATTCCAAATCTTATTATTGTTTCTTCCAATATAAACTGAGATCGGACTATACAAAGACAACTTCAAAAGAAACTAGTATCTTGAGAATGGAGGGAAATTGGCATCGTGGTGTCATCGAGTACTTGTAGAATAGGGCATTCATGCTGGCAAAACATCTGATGCAGGTAACAATATTCCCAGGTGTTAAACAGTACTAGTTGTTAAATGAATGGCATGTTTAACTTTTAGCGCAAAAGGTAAGCAAAATGATTTGAAAATGCAATATGTCAAAGTCGGAGCTTTAAATACAAAACGGTAAGAGGAGACAATCACGACAATCAAGTTAATCGGAAAGTGCCCAAGCAGTCACTATATAAAGTGAACTGTTCGAGGTTTTTTGGTCTGTTTGTCTCTTTCTCTCTCTCTCTTTCTCTTTCTCTCTCTCTATTTTTCTTTCTCTCTCTCTCTTTCTATATATATATATATATATATATATATATATATATATATATATTTCGGAACCGAAATCTCAGAACTTATAGACTGTATATTCTAAATAAGATTAATGAAATTGTCCACAGGGTTATAGGGAGGTAACGGGTGAAATGATAGTGCCGGACAACAGAAAACCAAATGACAAGATAAGAAAAATACTTTTCAAACTCTTCAAAAGCCTCGACTTTGAAATAGGAGTCGAAATGATTAAAAAATTGTCTAAAACTTTAATGAAGAATGTAATCCACAGGCCGACAGTGTTTCCCCATATATGAGACCAAATACAAGTTTGGAGCATGTGAACATTGGATCTAACCATCCTGCTAACATAATCAAACACATTCCTAAAAAAGAAAAGTTAACCATAATATTATTTAAAGAACGAAACAAGTTACTAAATGAAATATCTGAAATAATGTCTAGATGTAAACACAATGGAAAATATATTTTAGGATCATAAAAAGCCGGATGAAAGAGTTTACAATTCTTGAAAAACACCTACCTTATTTTGAAATTTCAGTTATTTTAAAATTCTAGTCATGCATTCTAAAAATCCCTATTGTATGTTTGAAAAATCGTTGAAAAATCAGTTGATATAAAACGCTTGAATATACAGAAAGATTGAAACCAAGGTTGCGTAATCAACTGAGTTACAAATGACTATCTATCTATCATAAATCTATGTATTTATCTATCTACCATGTCCTTTCATATCTGTCTTTTTATCTTTCTATCTTTCTCAGTCCGGTCGTATCTATCTATGTAGATTCATATGATTGCCATAATTCACTTAAATTAATGAGAAAACATAATTTTCAATGAATTCAGGAAGCAATATTTATCTCCAAGAATGACTACTCCGATGAATCTCCAAGAATGATCACTCCACATGTGGCCCATTACTCTCATTGTACACTCGCTTTAAGGATGCAAGCAAGAATAAGTTGCATTATCATCCCTGAAAATAAAGTTTGGACGATGATGACTCCCACTGAATAATGCAAATGGGGTTAGCAGAAAGGTTGGCCAACAACCAGTTTTATTTTATTGTAGCCGGTTTCGCCGCTCCAGAAGATTACACCGCCGCCTTCAGCTTGTCGGTTTGAAGTTTTATCACAGGATTCATAACGCACGCATTTGTGTCTCTGCACTCTAGAACTACCATCATCTTCATACGGAGTGATTTTGTACTCATTATTAAACAACACTCTCGACCATTGTTGAATTTTTTCTATCACAAAGGCCACAGGCATAACGTAGGCGTATTTGGCAATGTTTTGTCTATTACGAGTCATGCGCGACTGCCTTATAGCTTCCAATTCAAAACGGCGATATTGGGTGAGTTTCCACCGCATCACATAGGTATGATCTGGGCTGCAGTTATATGATCATTACATAGGACATATGTTTCAATATTAGTAGTATATAAACCATGTTACGTGTTTATTTAAAGACTGTTTTTGTTGCCTGGTGTTTTAAAACAATTTAACTGATTGTTTTTATTCTAGGTATTTTCCAGGTAATATAAATAATATTCTATTTTGCTTGTACGTATTCACAAAATACGTACAAGCAAAACTGAGGTGTTAGTGTTTAAAGAGATTACAGCATTACCATTCAGAAGGTTTAAGTAGCCACGTTAGAAATAATACTTAAAGTAAACAAATAACTTTTTCATTTATCTAAGTACATTAATTTTATTCATACACTGTATTTTATATTAAAATTTACAAATGATGTACAAGTGTCAAATTTGGCAGTTACTGTCTGTTTTTTATGGCTGATTTCACGGGAAAAAATAAAAGGTAACATATTTGTTTTACTATGATCTTCTCGTGACCTTTCTGGGTTTAGCCATTCTTTAGATGTGCATAAAAGCATGAATTTACGTGTTTATGAGATTAGAAAGACACGGGGCGAGATAAAGTTTCGACAGAGAGTGGCATAGAGTTCGGCTGTTTTCGACAGGAGGCTGGAGAATCTTGCCTAATATATGAGACATTTAACCTGCTTTTTTAGTGAAAAGGAAACGCCGCGTTTGTTTGTTTCTTTTATTCAAATGATGTTTCCCTCCAAATTATGACAAATGAATTCGGAGCCTATCTCGACATAATAAAGAAAAGGGATTGAGGAGTTAATTCGAGGAGGCGACGAATGTTTGCTGCTGGAACACAGATCGCTCCGGTCTGAAAGAAAAGCAATACAGAAGAAATGTGACAATCATCAGAGGAGAATTGAAAGGAACGTAAAAATCACTCCTACACTAAGAAAAAGTCTTTGTCAAGAGTGATTGTTCTATTCTTCACAGTTATCACAAACTTTGTTTCGAAATTTTGCACTAATTCAGAGAAATATGTTCTTTTTTTTCTATATTTTATATGTAGTTTTGTTTTCTGAGGATAAGTAGCATTGTAATTTTTATTTTAAAAGTGGATAATTCATTTGCATTGATTATTATTTTTCCATACATGTTATTGGCCATCATTTGGTACACAATGCACTTAATTTGCGTAATTCATTCATTGTTCTGTGTGTTAACAATAAATCTATCGTTTGTTTTTAAATTCTGCTCGTTTCGTCTGTTTTTGTTGTGTTCACATATAAATTAAATATTATCTCATTTGTTTAAATTATTTTTTCTATTTTTTTTTTAATAAAATAAGATTTCCTTTAAATAGGCACAATGGGAAGGACATCATCATCCCTTCCCCCTTCAACTCACTGATACGTCAAACAAAGAGGGCGATCGTCGTCGTAATAACTGAGTCGTAACAAAAGACAAAATCGTTATCTGTTCAATAAGAAAAATTAATTTGCTATAAGCATGTAATATTTTTCATAAATCAGGCTAAATGTGCCGAAAACTTTAGAGAGATCGTTTGACAATGTTATTAATTAAAATTATAACAGTTAAGAATATGAAATAACTGAGGAAACTATCTTTTTCCACTGATCGTAATTGTTTGTAATTGTCATGTAAGTATGAGGATAACTTTTTAAAAGTATTGCAAGTTGAAAGGCTGTTAAATTCCCCATAGCACTATTAAAAATTTATTAGTGCAGGTTTTCAATGTATTATGTTCTATCTCGTGATTTTTTGTGGAAAAATATTTTTTCTGGTTTTCTTTCAACTTCGAGCGTTGTGGTCTGTTTCATTCGCAGTATTGTTTACAAAAGACTGAATGTTGTTAACATGTATGTTCGAATTCCAGTTGAATTCATTGCGTTCATTTACGCGCAAATACCCTTGGGAAATACCCTATCACTTCTCCCTCTAGCTATCGGTCAAATAGCAAGGCAGATTAGATTCTATAGCCTTGGTCAGTAACCAATATACCGCAGAAAGTAATAGCAACCTACTGCGGGAAAATCCCCTGCCCAGTCGGTCATGTCTCTTTCGAAACATTATCACACAGGCATGTATTACATATGCCACTTAACTGACTGTAAGAGACCGTGTGAATTTTACAGACCGAAAATCAGGACTATAATCAATAGTAAGTGACATTATTTGATTATAATTTCCATGCTATGATTTCTTTGGTGTTATTTGTACTTGAGAAATCTAATTTCCTAAAAAAAATATTAAGAAAAACGGTTTTATAAATGTTAACCAAAAGTAACAAAAACTGTCTTATGAGACATCGTTCACACTTCTGCTGATGTGAACAACGGAAATATGTGAAGAATTTTCTCAAGCACAACATGAAATAAGGTTGGTCAGGGCATAAACTGTAAGTAAAATCAGAGACATTCCAGTTCAAATCTGTGGCACTACGAATTTTAATCGATCAGTTTATACAAAAACGGAGAAAAGGTCTTGAAATAATGCTCCTGTGAACATCTACTCAGAGAACTACAAAAATCATGCATTGGTGGCTACAATCTTAACAATATCAGATACGCAGATGAACCAGGCTGTTAACAGACACGAAAAGGAAACTACAAAGCCTCCTGCATTATGTAGCAAAGGAAAACTTGAAGAACAGACTAAACATAAATTGCAAGAAAACCGAATGATGGGTCATCAGGAAAAAAAAAAGGATCCCAAAATCCTAATTACAGGTTGGAGATACCTGGGATTTAAATACCTGGAAAGTGTTCTAACAGAGGGCGGAATGTGTGACACTGAGATCCGTAGGCTATTTGCATGGAAAATGAAGCATTAAAAAAGCTCAGTATAATATTGAGAGAGCTGAAATTATGTTGGAAACAAAAAGAGTATTAAACTGTTATGTGATATCTGTCCTCTTATAATGTTGGACAGTCTCATCAAAGATGAAGGAGATATAAAACAAGAAAGAAGAACCATTACCCTTCTGAACATAGATACAATGTCAATTCGATCTTAGCCTGTTTAAAGACTTTATTTTTATTTAGAAATATCAAGTTTGAAACGCGTTACCCTATTGATAAGTACGTGCTATAAATGATGTTCTTTTTAACTAATTCGGAAATTTCCTCATGTGATACACATTTATTTTTGTTTTTTAAACTTTAAATACATTTTTGGAATAACTAGCACAAATATAGGGGATAATAATTATTTATCTCGATCTTTTGATACATATGTTTTGGCGGAACAAATTATTTAACAAGAAAAATCCATAATTGGAAAAATGACGTAAGCACAGTCTCAAAATAGACATTTATAACTACAAAAGAAAATGAAAATAAGTCTTAAAATGTAACATATTATTTATTCGATTCTCGCAATTGAGGGCACATGATGGTCTAATGAACGCTAATTTTTGTTTGATTTTCTGTGATGAGTAGTGAACATTATTTATGTTAAGACGAGGTCTTTTATCATTGTTATAACAACGCTACTTTCCCATTGGCCTTCGGCAAGTTCATTTTGATGTGGACATGGAAAAGTCCAGGAAGAGAAGCTAAGAACAAAATCGATTACATTACTATCAACAAAAGATTCAAAAACGCAGTTCTTCACTGCAAAGCCTACCCAAGTGCGGATTACGGAAGTGACCATCTGCCAGTCGTATGCAAACTTCGAATAAAACTAAGGCGATTAAAGAAACCTAACACAGCTCTAAGACTGAAGTACAATAGACTCATGAATGACACGAACCTGCGGGAAATGTATACGGAGAGCGTGAAAACGATATACGAAGAAATTGGAAATGGAAGCTCAAAATGAGACGCACTCAGAGAATCTCTAGTGACATTGACGAACGACATCATTCCTAAAGAAAAAACACACTAGAAGGAAAACGAGTGAACCATCGAAAAGATTCTTAGCCTGATGCAAAAGAGACAGAAAACAATGCCAATATATGGAACAGAATATAAGAGACTACGCAATGAAATACAAAGCAAATGCAGACAGGCTGAAGAAAGATGACCCAATGACAGATGCGCTGAAATAGCGAGACTGCGAACAAAAAATAATAGAGAGACGCACAAAAAATGGAACTAAAAGGACAAGAGACATACTCAGCAACAGGGTGTATAAAAGCAAAAGATGGCACACTAATAAGAGAAAAAGAAAAAAAAATACTTCAGAGATGGGTCGAGTACATCGGAGATCTCTTCCCCGACAAGAGAGAGCAACTAAAAATGCACAAAACGGATGGACCAGAAATATTAAAAATCGAAGTAGAATCGGTAATGGCCAAATTGAAGATAAACAAAGCAGCAGGACCAGACAGGATTGTAGTAGAAATGTTGATGTCCCTAGAAGGCTTTGGCCTCGACAGTCTAACAGAAATAATAAAACAAATCTAGACCAACAGCACTATACCGGAGGACCTAAGCACATCAATCTTCATAATACTACCTAAGAAGCCAGGTGCAAAGGAATGTGAACTCCACCGAACAATCAGCATAATGAGCCACATAACAAAACTCATCATCAAGATTCTGATGAAAAGAGCGCGCAGCAGAATCAGTCCAGAGATAGGACAGGAACAATGTGGATTCGTTAAAGATACCGGAACGAGGAATGCGATATTCTTGCTCAGAATACTATCTGAACGTGCAATACAAATGCAGAAGGACATTTATCTCTGCTTTATAGACTACGCAAAGGCGTTTGACAAAGTACTACACAAGGACTTGATAGAGATGCTCGACAACCTCGACATTTTCGGAAAAGACCTTAGGATAATCAAGAATCTTTATTGGCAGGAAACCATTTGTGTACGGATAGGAAGTGAACTCAGCAGGTATGCAAAAATAGAAAGGGGTGTGAAACAAGGATGTATTTTCTAACCGGATCTTCTTAAGCTGTACAGCAAAGCAATTATGATGGAAATAAAAGCTTTGCCAGGATTTGACATTGGCGGTTACAATCTCAACAAAATCAGATACGCGGATGACACGGTGCTGGTATCAGACACGAAAAGGAAATGCAAAACCGTCTACAGAAGTTAGCAAAAGAAAGAATTTTGACTGAGGATGGGAAGTGCGACATGGAGATCCAAAGACATTGGCGTGGCTAAATACGCATTTCAGAAGCTAACCAGATAATTGAAAGCCAGGAAAATCTCATTAGAAACAAAGAAAAAGTGCTGGCTTGCTATGTGATATCTGTTCTTCTGTATGGAACTGAATGCTGGAAGATCTCATCAAAGAGGAAGGAGAGGCGTGAGACAGCAGAATTGTGGTTTTACAGAAGGATGCTGAGGATATCATGGACGGAGCGCGTGTGCAAAGATGAAGTGCTGGAAAGGATATAAATGAGAAGAAAACTGATATTAAATATCAAGAAGTGACAAGTGAGGTTCCTGGTTCACGTAATGAGGAAGGAGGGCCTGGAGAACTTAATGCTCACAGGTCGGATAAATGGAAGGAGAGACAGGGGAAAGCGCAAGACGCACTTATTAGGTCTGAGCAAATGGTTGACGTAGCAGGGATTAGAAGAGATACCAAAAGGAAAATTGTTCAGACCAACAAGAGACAGGGTCAAGTGAAAGTCCATGATCTCCTTCGCCCTGAAAGGATACGGAACATGAAAAAAAGAATCTTCAGGGAATTTCGAAAAGTAGATTGATCTCGTTCCAAAGACAATGTCTAGAGATATCTTTTCTAGTTTATATTTACTAACGCTTAGTTATTGCTGGACATGTTTCGTTTGGGGTCCATACAGCACTAGTCTGGTGAGCAACAGAAAAGACAAATCTTGATGAATTCAGTTAATCAGGAAAAGCATCTGCTGCAGCACTTACCAACATGCAGAATATGCAATTATTCAACACGTCCAAATTCACTAAATTAGCTCTGAATATCCAAATTGCAGTAACCGGCCCTAGGTATACACTGCTATAATATTTGACAACATCATCGCAAAAAACACAGGAAGTTACGCAAAGAGACTTTCAGAGATCTTACATTTACGGAGCGGGTTTGAAAGCGTTGAATGCTAACGAGTCATGGCTACCGTCAGGCTTGTACCACTCAGGATTAGGTTGAGTGTATTAAAGGTTGTTCCTGGAGTTTTGTGACACAGTTCAATCTCTGCGTAGTCTTGACCTCAGTGGAATCGGGGCGAGCAATAACTGATCAGTACTAAATAAGATATCCAGTGACATAATGAGCAAAACGAATTTTTACCTTAAATAAAATAAAGGTTTCAGTTCAAAATTTTCTGAACGGTACAAGGATCAACAAACACACCGGCTGACATTTTGTGATAATAGCTCCAGTGATGAGGATTAAAGCTTGCATCTAAATAATGTTAAATAATAAATGCTAATCTACAGAGATTATTTTGAAAAATTCTGTTTTTTACGAACTGTTAACATCAACAGTTTTGAGATATACAATTCTTTTACTAATGTTCACTTAATACACGGTCCAAGAGCCACTCAAAGTAGAGAGTTCTATTGGCATATGAAAGAACACAGGTTAGAAGTATAGACCTGAGAAGACTTTAGAAGAAATCATTTTCAAAAGAGCGCGGATGAGTATGAACTTGACGATAGGCGAACCTATATACTTCTACTGGCGGAGAGGAGACAGATGAAATTAAATAGTGAATAAGATTTCAGAGTTCAGGTGCAGACGTTAAAAGTACAGAGCTAAACCAGGCTTTAGATGGAACTGGAAATTCAATCTTAAACGGGAAACAAGGGTTAAACTTCTACTTCTTTTTCCGAACACCTGGGAAGAACCGAAAAAAAGATTATTGGGAGATTTGATATAATGCTTAATAACATTGTTATATACAATTATTTTGAGATTTTAGTCATGTGCATTATGATTTGAAAAAGCTTGCACAAATCTTTCTTTGAATTGAAATTAAAGAATAAAAAGTCTGAAGAACTGACAATTAAAGGACAAAATCGAGATAAAAACTCTGCCGTTGATATCGGGAGAGAAATAAGAAATGGTGGGTTTAGCTATGTGACAAAAAAACAAAAAACGAGAAGGCATTGGAAATAACTGAAGGTGAAAAGACTCTTCAGTTATTCAATTAGACAGTCGCTAGGCTGCACACTAAGCACATTGATATTAATGGTTTACTTCCGCAAAAGACGGCAACCCTTACACTATATTTCGCTATATCGGATAGAGCTGCAGAATTAAGCAAGTGAGAAAGGCAAGACAACACTCTACTTGAAAACATTCATCAGAAGATTTTTTAGAGCAGTATTTATAAATTCTTGCTTAGTGCGCATATTTATTTTACATGGCTTGTTTTTTCAGGACTTGCGTTATCATGTCTCCCAAAACTTCACGCGTTGTAAATTCGTTGGGTCGGTGTAGAATTTTGCCAAAAAGTGTATTTTGCTCCGGGTCATGCAGGGAGATATCACTGGGTGTATATTGCAACTGGTGAAAGCAGATTTTGTCTTGACGAACGGTCAAGCAGTCAGCACTCGAGGTGGGAAGGAGTGCATCGGTAGTGCGACGTGCCATGTGACAAAATGTGGACAATTATTTAAGTGACGTCAGCTATCACAGAGTCAGTTTTACGGTTGAATCCAGCAGTCTAGCAGGCAGCAGTTGGCGAGAAAGAAGCTAGCCAGCCGGGCGCAGGGCCCGCTGCCCTGTTATGCGCGTGTGTCTAATACTACCAAATCAAACTCACCCATTCCGCAACACGGCCAAGCCAATAAAGAAGAGCGAATAAAAGTTAATTGTATATTTCATATGTCTGTCATTATAGCAGTGAAAAAGAAATCAACTATATAACTATATATAATTGTCAATAACAGATTCGAAAATGCGATTTTAAACTTTTAAACTTCAAAACATACACCTACGTCAGCGACCACCTTCCACTGATTTGTAAAATTTGGTTTTAAATACGCAAATTGAAGAGGAATATGACAAGAACCCAAATTTCAATAAGAACGACTTTTGAATGACCCGAATGTGAAGGTGTAATACAAAGCACCCATAACTTATATGTACAATTTACACTGTTTATTGTATCCATTAGATTTAAGATACCTCAAAAGACTTCTTTAAAGTTTTAATTTATATGTAGTTTGTTCTTTGTTTCATTCATTTTCGTTTGTCTTTTTAGGTAGATGATTAAAGTGCTTATTGATCTGTAACATTTAATGGAAAAGACAACACTGCAAGAGAAATCGCGACGTGTATTATGGTTCATAGGCACAAAACTGGACACTCATGTCTAACTTAATTACAGTAGAAAGTATAAAAAAATCAGTAGTTTGTGTTAGTAACTTTGATTGATATGAAAAGTTGATGGGAAGTGTCTTACAGAAAACAAATTCTGATCTCATTCAGTTTTTTTACTTTGTAATCAACATTGCTCATATAGTGCTTCGAAGTATTGAAATAATACATTTTTACGTGATTTATATTAAAATCATTAAAGATATCTTCTGTTTGTTATTCTTTTAATTTTTAAAATTCTAACGATAGTTTATAGACACCATGTATATGGAGTTGAGAATGGTAAAACAGATATAAACGACAAAACTCTAAATGAGACACATTAAGTGAAGGTTAACATTAGCAATCAAGATCATCCCAAAGAAAAATAGACAATGAAAAAATAAAAGAATGAATATCAGGTGAAATCCTTGATATGGAAAAGGCAGATAAAACTTGCCACGATGCGGCAAAGAATACAGGCCATATAAATTAGGAACAAATGCAAACGGGCTAAAGAGAAATGCCCCAATGAAAAATGTACAGAAATAAAAAGAATAAGTATCACAGATAAAGTAGATATGTATATAAAAATGATAAAATTTCTAGCGCTCTTAATGAGGAAGGACGGCTAAGAAAAATTGATATTCGCAGGCAATGTTAAAGACAAGAAGGACAGACAAAAAGCGCACATATGATACTTAGCGAGCTTGAGCAAATGCCTGGCGGGGCAAGATTCCGAAGAAATTAAGAGGAGGCACAAAAGACAAGAAATTGTGTAGTGCCATGACCGCTCAAGTCCTGAAGAGACACAATACATTGAAGATGGCAGGACTTCTTACTTTAAACATAAGTTTTCGAAATTTGACCTGTATTCGACGACTGAACAATAGTATTCTTGGTAAGCATACTACTATCACATCACTAAAAAAATATCGCGCCAAACGTATAAAACAATACCTTTTAGGCAAAATTCGAATTTAGTCATCAACATAGTCTCTTTCTAGGGAGGTGCACTGATTCCAACACTTCTTTAACAATTTGATGCATTTTTTTGCAGAACGATTTGTACGACTGTGTTTAAAGTCAGCGTACCAACTCTTAATCATTGTTTCCGACGGAGCAGAGTCCGAAAAACACTGATCAAGCCATTTCTTTGCTTGAACAATATTTGTCACATCAGAAATCAATTCTTTATCAACACACGAAATTCAGAATTTTCCATTGTTTTGAAAATTTGCAACAAACCAATAATCCGATTGGTTCAAATTTTTTCACGTGCCCTTTGGAGGTTCTTCTTCTTCTTCTTCTTCTTCTTCTTATTCTTTTTCTTCTTCTTCTTCTTCTTCTTCTTCTATGTACCCTGTCCCTTCAGGAAGTAGGCGATCATGTTTCTCAACGTCTCCCTATCCCTTGTGACTCTTAGTATGTTTGCTCCTGTTACACCTCGCAACCCCCGTTCCGTCATTCATCTGATCAGGCCCTGCAAATATATTATCCGCTGATATCCTCTGTATCTTTTTCCTTCTATCTGGCCAGTCAGTATCAGGTTCTCCAAACTCGCCTTCCTTATTGCTTGTCCCAGGAACTTTAGTTGTCTCTTCCTGATGCTCAGTAATAATTTCATTTTTGTTGCCATTCTTTCCAACACCTCATCGTTGCTTGCATGCTCAGTCCACGATATCCCCAACATCCTTCTGTAGAGCCATATTTCCGCTGCTTTCTGTTTTGTCCTCATTTTCGATAATATTGTCCAGCATTCACTGCCGTATTAAAGAGCTGACATCACATAGCAATCCAGCACTCTTATCATTGATTCTAGTGAAATTTTCCAAATTTTACTCAGCTTCTGGAACGCGTCCTTTGCCATGCCAATTCGCCTTCGGATCTCTGTGTCGCACATTTCATCTCCTGTTAGAACATTTCCTAGGTATTTAAATGTTTGTACTTGCTTGATTCTGGTACCCCCCACCTGTATTTGGCATTTTGGGTAGCGCCTATTCCTGATGACCATTCATTCAGTTTTCTTAAAGTTTATTTGTAGTCCTTTTTTGTCAATCTCCACCCATACCTTCTGTAGGAGGTCTTGTAGTTTCCTTTTCATTTCTGCAATCAGCACTGTATCATCTGCATACCTTATGTTGTTCAAGTTGTGGCCTCCAATAACAAATCCTGGCGTGTCATCTAGGGTCCTAAAAATATTCTCGCTGTTGAAGTTGAACAGATCCGGTGAAAAGACACATTTGGAGGTTAGTACTTCATAAAAATCATATAGATTTTTTTAATTAATGGTGCCATTTATATGTCAGGCGAGAGACTTATTGAGTCATGTGTTATGTCTGCTTTAAACAAGTTGTAGTAAAGTTAGTCTGTCACAACACAACAGTCTTTCACAACCCACTATGATATCAATAAGTATAATAATTAACTGGTTTTCTACTAATTCTAGCGCTACATTCGTCACTCCAGATTTCATGTTTTTATTTTTAGTCTGTTGTAGTGGATCAACTTTGTTATTATTCGTCCATTTCGTCTCTCGGACTCAATCTTCACGTAAAATTTAGAGGCAATGAATGATTGAATATGTTTGCTCTACTGTTTCTTAAAATTTCTTTTAGAAATGTATCCTGGCAGATTTTAGAAACATCTTTTCTTTTTATAAGCCTTTTACTTTCAGACCATGGATGATTATGGCTCTCCACGCATTCCCATTCTTTGTTACTCTAAATTATATGTGTCTTTTTACTATACATTCCGCAAGCACGTAATGTAGTGTACCGGCTATTTGTCTATACAATGTATAAGTTCTCTCAGTCAGTCAGTTAAGTACCATACGTGATACACGCTTGGACGATCATGTCTCGAAAGAGGCATGACTGACTTGGCAGAAGATTATGTTGTAGTAGAAGATTATGCGGTAAACTGGTTGCAAGCGAAGGCTAGGAAACCCAATCTGTCTTGTTATGTAACCCATAACTGGAGGGAAGAGACGGATAAATACCTTTCCCAAGGGTATTTGCGCTTGAGTGAATGCAAGGAATTCAACTCAAATTTGAACTCTGCTCCCCGATTTCTCGTTCAAAGCCACAACGCACATCCTAAAAAAAATCGGTTTCGAACCTGGTGTCGTCTGATCCGTAGTCATACGCGTTATCCATTGCCCCACAAGCCCATGTCATCTCTTCCTTAACTAATATATTTACCAAAATTACACAAAAATATCTTGAAATAGCAAAGTGTAATTTTATTCAATAAAATCACCATTCGACTTCAAGAACAGATTGCAGACGACTTCGGAATTTCTTGCATCTCTTCTTGGTGGTCTCCTTGTTTAAGATTGTCAACGCTGCCATAATCCTTGCCTTTAGTTCATCTTTGTTTTTGTTATTGCAATCTATGTCATTGTATCATCAGCAGAGATATTTGCAAAAGATCTGTATTTTTAGGCAGAATATTTATGTAAAGTAGAAAGGAGGTTGATCCAACATGTGAGCCTTAGAGAATGTCTGCATTGATACTTTCGGCTTAGGACTGTTAACAACTATCTTCCTGACTTAACTTGAAGGACTTGATAATTGAGAAAACTTCAAGAGATTTCATAACTGGAGAGTTTGTGCAGCAACCTTCTATGCAACACCTTTTCAAAGGTCTTTTAATTATATCAGGCCATCGTCCTTGGGATATATTTGTGCATGCACTAATTGTATGATACTGCCAAATTAACTGTGCCAGCTTCATTTTTGAATTAGAATTTGTTTAATCTGGAAATTTCTGGAATCACGAGTGCACCAAAGGCAGGTTAATAGTTATACGATAAAAGAAGTGAGCAACATTTTATTGTATTTCGCAGAGGAGCATAAAGATCCCAAAATTGGTTTATGAAAGAAAACTCTTAATTCTAAATATTTATCAAATGTATTTCTTAAAAAAAAACAAAAAACAATCCACCAACAAAGAGTTTGCAATAACGCGTAAGTTGTGGATTTAGCTGATTTACTGGAAATATTATTAGCTTTCTAGTCAACCTAAGTATTTCCTTTCACTTAGTTGAGCTGCCCTAACGTCAAAGATATTTAACCATTTACCTTGTATTTAAACTGCTGAAAATACATAGGAAAAATGGATAAATTGTTGCCGAAAATACGAAAAAATGCAAATGACACTGATATCTCATTTTAATAGATATATTTACCGAAATTACATAAAAATATCTTGAAATACTAAAGAGAAAATTGATTTTAATCACAGCCTCCATAGGTCTTCACAATTTCTTTCAATTGTTTAAATTGATGAATGCTGCCATAATCCTTGCCTTAAATTCACCTTTGCTGTTACAAGGAGTTTTATTGGTTTCTAGCTCAACAGTGCCCAACACATAATAATCAAGTGGGTTGCAGTCTGGAGTGTTATGTGGCAAGGTGTAAGAGGTCATGTGGTCTCAGAAATTGTCTGACAGCGATGAATTGTTTCTCCTATTTTCGTGGAATGGTGCAGGGTCTTGTTGCCAGACATAGGATCTTCCAACAGCAACTCTCTTGAAGCAGGGTAGCATTTTCTCCTCAAAACTGTTGGTGTAGGCCTTCTTGTTGAGTGTGATGCCCTCCCCAATAAATTCGGGAGTGTTCAGAGATGCCTTACTTTTCATTATACCTAGGCAAAGTGAACGAATTTATGCCATCACTGCTCACAAATATGTTGCCAGCATTTAGTAAAAAAGTCTTTATATTCCATTTAGTTAATATATTAATAAGTCATTAAATGGTTAATAATGTATGATCCAGTCTTTATTTGCTTCCTCAATTGCCAGATATGTTTTCGTTTACCCTAAAACGTACTACTTATTTGTTTGCTGCAGACATCGACATTATAGGAATTAAGTTAGTTTGTCCTCTTGGTGAAGCATCTGTAATTTCTAATCAAACACATGTACAAGTTGATAAATCTTTTTAACCAGAGGGTACAAATGAGGTTCTTCTTCAAGTGAGATGTATATCTTTTCTGATGAATAATGGATTGACACTCATATTTCATTTCTCTTTATGTACAATGTTGCGTCCGGACGGCAAAGAGAATGGATCTGTTTCCTTCCATGTCTTATTTTCAATAATACTTGCTCATTTATGACGCTTCCTTCTAGAATTTGTAGCACTACCTCCGCCATCTAATGTTTTTATTGGTCTTTCTCCTAAATTATGTTTTTTTTTCATTCAGATTCTTTATTTACACATTTCCGATTTGTAACGGACATTTTAGGCACTCTATTTTGCTAACAACTACATTTTACAAATTCATACTATCATTCTTCTTTTTTTCTTTATTCAGACTGGAGTACATCATGGCTTCACAAAACTTTAAATCTTAGCAAAGTTTCTCTTTTTTATTCCTCCTAATCCCTTTTCTTTCATTCATTTACAAGGTCCCTTTTTCTTTATGTGTCCAGGAAATTTAAATGTCCCTTTTCTGATTGAAAAATGTTTGTTTCCTTAAAAGTGCCCCATTACTCCCTTGTTCCGTCAATGATATTTCTGCTGCCTCAATCTCTCCTTTACCAGTAAAGTGATTTCCGAGCTGTCACTGCTATATAAGACCAATATTACATAACAGTTCAGCATTTTTCCTAATATCTTGTCTATATCCGTCTACTTATACTCTTTATTCTCTAATTGCGCCTAATCTCTATGTTCTTAACACTATATACGTTGCCCATCTGAATTAACCGAGACTATTATATTACCCAATAAGAATAAATAAAGTGAACCTTTCTACTATCTAAAAGAAGACAACATAAACGAGAAACCTACTTATGTCTACATACAAAAATGTTCAATTTGCTGTGAAAACCGATAACAGAAGTGAAAACCATAGATTTCATCTCTAGAAAAGAAAATATAGAGAAATGAGTCGTAAAATAAAAAAAAAGATATTTTGCTCGAAAACCATATTACAGTAATTAACCGTATTGCTCGAAAACCATATTACAGTAATTAACCGTATTTATTTCATGAAGCTTTCTTATTGAATGTAATAAGTAAACATAATGAATTACTACAAGATTTCTTGTAGTTCGATAAAAATAGGAAGAGAAAGCAAACCTTTTGTTTTTTAGTTTCTTAAGTAAAAATGCACTTTTGTTTCAATTTTTCTATCACTGTTTTCAGATGACAAAATTCCATCCGTTCTGAACTGTATTTCTTTTTATTAACAAAAGAATTGTCCTTCTTGTGTTCTTATTTTGGATGGGTAAATAGAATATTTTCTATGAAGGAAATTCTTTAAAACATCGACAGAAATGGTAAATTCGAAAAGCAATATTTGGTGAATACATGCTTGAAGAAAACATGTCTAGACACCAAAGAAACACCCGATGTAGCATTTTCCTAATAAAATAGTATGTCCTTTAAATAAACCAATTCTAAAAGTTTTACTCGCTTCGACTGAATTAATAAGGAGGAATATACCTTCAAATAAACCGTTTGGTTTACAGAAAGAGCTTTTAGTAGAAGAGTCCCTCCTAATCCCGCCATATACACACCATTGACTTAAATGTGGAGCGACTTTGGCATAGATAGTGGGAGGTTTATTTTATATCCCAAAATTTCTTGCGTTTCACTTTGCTTTCAAGTTCACAGCATTTCAGCATAGTAATTACTGTTGTATACTAGGTGACACTGTAGAGTACAGAAAATGAAATCTATTTTACAACTCGTTGAACAACGCCAAGGCCCTAGGTAAATAATTAACATCATTATGGGAGAAAAATAGCAAGGTAAGAGAAGTATAAAATAGAATATTAAAGTAATACATAAACTACAATATGAGAGACTCCTGAAGGACACAAGGTGTAAGGAGACATAAAACAAATCAGAATTATAAACGAATACATCCTGAAGAAGAATACAAAATCAAAGCTGTACATTCTGACAGCAAATCTGTCGGCAATTGAAATTATCCCAAAGAAAACTAGACAAAAAGAAAAAATGGAAGTCGATAACAGAGGAAATTCTAGAGATGATGAAATAGAGATAAGAAACGGTGCCACGAAATGGAAAAGAATACCGAAAACAAAGTGCGGAAATTAAAAACAAATGTAGACCGACTAATGAGAAATGGCTAATTAAAAAAGTGAACAGAAATAGAGAGAAGGAGAAACACAAACACAGCAAGAATAAAAATAATAAGAGGAAAAGGTGAGCCAAAAAAACAGACTATATAAAATCAAATGAAGTATATTTCATGATAAATAGAGAATTTATTCTAAAAGTAGATCGAATACATTAAATAACTTTTCAAGATGAAAGAAACCTATTCCTGGAAAATACGGAATAGTCAGAAATACTAAAAGATGACGTATGATCACCACTGAAGGTGAACAGGAAGAAAGGAGCAGGGCCAGGTGGAATCATAACAGACATGGTCTCAGACATAGAAGCCTTCAGTATCGACAAGATCAAAAAAAGTAATAAACTGTTGTAATGTGTCCATTATTTAGCTGAGATCAGTAATTCTTAGAGAAAGTTCAGCCGCAGATTACTGCTGTATTTTCTCAAACCGACAGGTAAATACGGCTTTTACTCTCTCGCCTTATCCCACGTTCTAACGTGCATATGAGCGCACTTCATCACTCGGGATATAACATCTTCCTTTGTCAGAATAGTATTTTAACATGTTCAGCTGGTAAATAATTTGTGAAGAAGTTTTTTTTTATGAAACAGCAAAATATGCAAACTGTTTAGAAAAAGAAAAAAGACATTGTTTTGATAAATATTTGATTGATGTGAAAATTAAGAATGCAGGAAAAGCTCCCCGTATCAGGAAATATTTAATTGTTTTGAAACCAGCGTAACCAAGGTCAGACAATATGGGTTTGGAAACAACGTTTTGAAAGATGACGTAGCTTCTTGTATAAGAGACTGATTAGCAGTAAATGTCAGTAAGTGAGCATTTGAGATTAGTTTCGCTCGTTCCTGTCAAGTTTTTTCTTGCCTGGCGATTGGCTCAGAATAGGCTGTCTCTCAATGACAAGGCCTTTATATGGGGCTTGGCGTATTTGCCAAATTGTGAACGCTGCAACATTGGGTTGAAAGAAACGGCTTCGCACGCCT
The DNA here is from genome assembly GCA_037127315.1 of Ascarosepion bandense. NCBI lineage: Eukaryota > Metazoa > Mollusca > Cephalopoda > Sepiida > Sepiidae > Ascarosepion > Ascarosepion bandense. Next base: position 93,998 of record JBBBDQ010002324.1, read on the forward strand.
TCTACCATTGTTTGCGGGTTCGCCCTCTATGGAACCGTGTTGGTAAGTTGACTGCTCGTATCGCACCGCAAGAACTTGTGCGCATTGATCGTGCATTTGCCTGCGACAATGCGTCGCCTCAGTTTTCTGGGATAAAGGGTATGGTATTTCTTTCGCTACTAGTCACGGCACGAATGGTGATTTGGACGACTCGAATAGAAGAAGTCTTGCGAGGTCAGCGTCTTTCGTATCAGGATCTGATCCAATATTTTGAGCATCAGCTCAAAATAAGGATTAGAACTGACTGGAAACGTTTGACTTTGACAGACTTCAGCAAAATGTGGATAAATGTGGCCAGCCGGGTTCGCATGAACGGGGCTAGCCTTTATTTTCTCTTTAGATCTGCTGGTTACATCGGGATGGATTCCTTTGGAACCCTCCTCTGGTTAAGGTAGCTTTTTTTTGTGTACCTAGTGAATGAATGTGTTCCTAGCCTGTACCCAGCTTTCTCTATCAAGTCGAGATTCCCACCTCCCCAGTTTGTTTTAGCCTCCTTTTATCTCGGCTAGTTCAGCCTTTGATTGTCCTATTCCATTAATTATTTTACCCCCAAAATCCCTTAGCGAGTGTGCTTCTTGATTTCGCCGTTTGGCGGAATACAGCGGCCACTCTTTTACTGGGATGGACGGGTCTTACTAACATTGTTTATTATTTTAGTTTAAAAATTTGTTGTATTAGTTTGATTTTGGGTTCATCCCCCTCCCATCATTTCATCTTTCATTAAATGTTTTAAATTATATATTGTATACAAATTTATTGTTATTGGCCCCTCTTTTTTTTTTTTAGGTGTCCCTTGTAAATTTGTGGTATTCTGGTGTATGAAGGATTGGGAGGTGATGGATGGGTTCTTTTGATGATTGTGCAAATTGTAATGAGTGAATGGGGGTAGATAGTGTTTAGCTAGGTATAGGATAGTTCAGTGAGTACCAACCTTTCCCCCCTTCCCTTTTCGGCTTTGTGCCACAATTTTGTAATTTTTTACAAAATAAAGTGTGTGAGTACCAACCTCTACCCCTCCTTTTTCGGCCTTGTGCCATAATTTGTATTTTTATGCAAATAAATATTAGAAGAAACGGCTTCGCATGCCCATTGATCGTGCCTTTTTAAGGACACCTTTAAAGGGCCAGGGATAATGTTAATACCAAAATAAACTGGTTAAAAATTAAAATGATAGAACCTAAATAAATATAGATTTAAGGAGGGGAAGTTCATATGTAATAGAACTTAATTATACGGTTAATAGGAAGAAAAAAACTTAAGGAATTTCAATTTTAGATTAAATATTATTTATGGTATTTCTTTCTGAAGGAGCTGGCATGTACGTTATGGTTCTAATTTCTTTGAGGAGGCAAACATATCCTTTATGGCACTGATTTATTATGACGATTTTTTATCGATGATTTGGCCTAAACATTTAACTTGTTACATAAATAATTCGAATTCATCTTTAGTTAATTTAAAGCAAAAACTCTTATCCTTTTGAACACTTTCGCTATGTGGCTTCTGTGTCTGTCTAATGTTTTGCTTCTAATCATATCATTCAAGTATCTGACTGAAAAGATCGAGTCCGACCGGCTTAGTATTTATGATATACTGGAAAAATGCCAGGGCGAATTTTACACCAAGTAGTATTTTATTAAACCGAAATAACCCTTTTTGCTTATTATGGTAAGACATATCTTACTTCTTCCATTTCAGCTTGAAGGGACGCATCCGACAAATCTATTTTGGAGAATATAGGTCCTCCGTTTAATTTGGTAAATACTTCTTCAGCCGTTGATAACCGATAATTATGGTCTTGTAGGGCGTTATTCAACACCGCTGAATATCTGCGCACACTTGTAATTTACCAATCTTTCTTTGTTTTTGACAATTACAATAGACGCTGCCCAAGTTGAAGAGTCGACTGATGAAATAACTCGTCTATTTTGAAGTCTGTCCAGTTATTTGTCCACTGTTTCAAATGCAGTAAAGGTGGTGGGGATTTAATTGCTTCAGAAATGGTCTCATTTTTTTTTTCACTGTATGTGTCCCAATTCCCTGTAAAAAAATAATTTATACTCTTTTGTAAATGTTTTTCTTTAAATTATAATATTCGCATTTGAGCGTCTGACGGACTAACAAATAGAATTCATTACGTAATTTAAACACGTGCAGCCAATCTTGATTTGTTAACTATACTACCGAAATAACTTTAAAAAAAAAGACCTTGCAAGTCAATTCGCTTAATATTTTTAGTTTCTCCACTGAACGACTACGCGCATCTAGGTAACTTTTTCAAATTTGGACACGATTTTGTTGTTCATGTATTCACGAATAAATATTCTACTAAAAATATTATTTTTCATTTTCAGATAGCGAGATTTACTTTCACAAAACCTACTTCTTTAGCACAGTTATTCTTTAATTTTGAGTAGCGAAACTTACTTTCAAAACATCTATTCCTTTAACACGGTTATCCTTTATTTTTTACAAACGATACATATTTTCATAAAGCATATTCCTTTAGCAGTTATTTTTTTAATTTTGGGTAGCGAGACTTACTTTCACAAAATCGATTCTTTTAGCATGGTTATTCCTTATTCATGGGTAGGGATATCGAATTTTACTATCTACTCATTTACTATGGTTATTCTTTATTTATGAGTAGCTATACTTTCACAAAATCAAATCGTTTAGAACGGTTATTCTTTATTTTTGTGTCGCGAGAATTATTTCAAAAAGATATTTCTTTATCCCCGTGATTCTTTATTTTTTTTACGGTAGCGAGAATTATTTAAAACTCTATACCATTATTGCGTTTATTCTTTCTTTTTGTTGCTAGCGCGATTTACTTTATTAAAATCTATTCCTTTAATAAGGTTATTTTTGAATGGCGTATATACACGCTTGACTCGAAAGAGGCATGACTGACTGGGCAGAAGATTATCCCGCAGTAGGTTGCCATTGCTTTCTGCGGTAGATTGGTTGCCGACCAAGGCTATAGAACCCAATCTGTCCTGCTATTTAACCTATAACTGGAAGGAAGAGACGGATTAATACCTTTCCCAAGGGTATTTGCGCGTAAGTGAATAAAATGGATTCAACTGAAATTCGAACTCGGCTCCCCGGTTTCTCGTTCCGAGCCGATATCCACTGTACCACAACGCACATAAGTGGCGAGACTACCTTTCACAAACTCTGTTACGTTCGCACGGTTATAATTTGTTCTTGGATAGCGAGACTCTGAAAAACCCTACTTTTTAGCACCGTTATTCTTTGTTTTGGTAGACATATTTCACAATGTTGATACCTTTATCTATTTATTTTTGAGTAGAGAGAGAGAGAGATTTACTTAATTTATTCTTTAGCACGTTTATGCTTTGTTTTTGGATAGCGAGACATACATCCACAAAAATTATTCCTTCAGGATGGTTATTCTTTATTTTTGGATGGCGAGACTTATTTGAGAAAATGTATTCCTTTAGCTCGGTTATTCCTCATTCTTGGGTAGCGAGAAGTCCATGCTTTTATCACTGTTGTTATTTTTGGTATCGTGACTTACATTCACAAAAGCACGATCATTCTTTATTTTTGTGTAGCGAGACACATTCACAAATTCTCATTTCGCACGGTTATTTTTAATTTTTCAGTAGGGGGAAAATATTTTCACAAAATCTTTTCCTTCAGCACGGTTATTTTTATTTTTGAGCAGCCAAATTTACTTTCACAAAATCTATTTCTTTTAGCGCATTATTCTTTATTTTTAGTTGTGAGACTTACTTTCATAAAACCTATTTCTTTATAACGGTTATTATTTATTTCTGAGTAGCAAGACTTAATTTTACAAACTCTATTCTTTTAGCAACGGTTATTCTATAAGCTTTAGTTTTGAGCAGCGAAATTTACGTTCACAAGATCTAATCTTTTAGCTTTTTATTCATTATATTTTGCGTAGCGAAGCTTACTTTCGTAAAATTAATTCTTTTAGATCGGTTATACTTCATTTTTGGGTAGCGAGACCTTCTTTCACAAAATGTATTCCTTTAGCACGATTCTTCTTTAGTTTTAAGTAGCGAGGTTTATTCACAAAATCTCTTCCTTTAGCACAGTTAATTTTAGGTTGTAAGACTTACAAATTCTATTCCTTTAGCACAGGTATTCCTTATTTTTGTGTATGAAAACTTTTACAAAATGTATTCATTTAGCAACTATTATCCTTTATTTTTGTTATTCTTTCACCTGCAGAAATCTTTTGCATCCGAACATTCTACGAGAAAAAACATTTTTTTTAAGCAGACAATGTTTTCGAAAATGCATTCCTCCACAATCGTAACAGTGGTGCGGAGTAGTATTATTTTATTCTCTATTTATTATTGCGTCGATCTTTATTTTCATTTTTCCGGTTCTTCAGTCAAGTTTTGAATTTGTTACCCTTTGTCTCTTCTCAGCAATCGTCTGTATGTTTATACCTGGATCCTGTTCAAGTGTTCCAAAAATTATTATTCCTATTTTGTTATCTTTGCGTGACTTCAGACACAACACGAATTCGAACTGTATTCTGTTAAATCTGTTAATTTTACCCTTTTCACATTTTCTATTTACTATTCCCGTATATAAAGAAAAAAATTGTGTTTCTTCAAGTTGAAAACTTGATATTGGGAACGGAAAATTTTCCCGTTCTTTTAAAATCTACGTCAGTTTTTTTTCTTTTTTTTTTCTTTTTTGTAATATAAAATTACAACGCTGCAAATAAAGGATATGCACGTATGTTCAATAGATTATGCAAAAAAATAAAAAAATGATAAGGTGTGGCACAAGGAACTATTTGATGTTTACGAATATCAGATCTATTTGGAAAGGATATTAGAATAATTCAGAACTGGGACCAAACCGCTTCCATACCGATAGAAAATAGATTGAGTAGCTATAAAAAATAGAAATGGGCATTTAAAAAGCATATCTTCACCCAAATTTATTCAACGTTTACAGTGACATTATATTAAGGAAACTGAAGATTCTACCAAAATGTATATATCGGTGGATGTAATTTGAACATAAGATACACAGATGACATTGAGATGATGGCCAATTCGGAAAGGAAGCTACGGGACATTAGTGCGGCAGAAGAAACCTAGAAAAATGTAGTGATCATCAAGTGGAAGAATAGAGAAATACTTTCTCTATTCTTCTACTTGATGATCACTAGCAACAGCAATCATTCAACAGCAAGATAGAAAACAGATGTGAATTACAAATTAGAGAAATAAACATCAAGCAGGTGCAGAATTTCAAATTTCTGGGAAACGTTTTAATAGAGAATATAAAGGTGACGCCGAGATGTGAACGCGCATTGAACCAAGGAATAAGGTAATTCAAGAGCTAAGCAAGTTGCTGAGAGACCAGAGTTTTCTTTGCAGTAAGGTTCGCTCTGTACAAGGCTCGGAGGCCACTCGTGGACGAGAGTTATATTAAAGGGTATTTTATATGAATTGGAGGCAAATATAACTTGATTCTAGACTTGAACAGATCAAGATTGTAATGATTTGGGGAAGCATCTTTTTGAATGTCCGTTTCATAGGGATGTGTTTCGCGAAAAGAAGATGTCTGAGTTCATTATAAACAAACAAAAGAGTACTGGATTACTATTTGAGATTCATCATTTTATCTGGCAATGAATTTTGGACAAAACGGATTAAGTAAAACAGAGAGGAAGCAGAAATATGTTTTTACAGAAGGGTACTGAAAATTCTATGGACGGGGCAAATAAGCAAGAAGGAAACTTAAAGTAAATGGCAACTGAAAGTACACTTCTACTCAGAATCAGGAAAAAAGTTGAAATTGTTTGAACACATAATGAGGAAAGATAGCTTGCAGAATGTGAACCTCACTTGACATATTAAAGACTAGAAAATAGGGTAAGACAGCGCGCCAGTTGCTTAACATGCCTGTGAGAACAGATAACTAAACGTGGGCTGGGGGCCTTAGCAATGTGTGAAAAATCATAAGAGACACGGATAGAAAGTTTTGAAGAGCCATGATCTTCCTTATTCTAAAGAAACGCGGTACATAGAAGAATGTCCCTCTCACTCTTTATATTTTAACCTCTATATCTCTCACTCTTTTTGTTTGAGATTGACACACACTATACATAGGTAGAAGCAGATTAATATAGAGATATTAAGCATATTCTTTTGCTGACAAATTGATGTCTGTGTCAAATGTCGGCGTCACGACAATGTCATCTATGTTGCCAGCTTAGTAGATGTCTTTGCCATCTTCATCATTTTCATTTGTGATAAGTGGCGCCTGACTGATTTGAGCTGGAGTTGGGAAGATGGAAGCAATAAGCAATGTCGTATTGCTTTTGATTAGAGGTGACTAATAAATAGTAGACATTTTTTTCAGTTCTTTTAGATGCTGGAAGCAGAATAGTAGAAATAACTTGTTTTATGCCGTTAAAATGTTGTAGGTACTAGCCAATGTAATGTTTGTTTCTTTATATTTTGTTATCTTTTTGTATGAGCGTCTTTTCACTATAAGTTTATGTACTGTGGCGTGAACATCTCCGTTCATTTATTCGAAATGCTGTTTAAATGTTGTTTCAAAACATAATGCTAACTGTATGAATTCTTATTTTTATTCGACACAGATCGGCTAAAAAATTGAACAAATTCAGTAGTCGTAATATCCGAATGTTCTCATACCCAAACTTTTAAGTGTTACCATTTAACTGTTGTAGGAATATACTACATTCTAATTTTTACTGCAGATAATTGTTTAGTAATTTGAAATTTTCGAAAGCTTCATTAGTGTAACGTCCATCGCAAACAATGGCTGTAATACAACTAATCGACAGACCAGACAATGGTGTCTAGGCGTGATAAAGATATGGTGTCATCACGGACAATGCAATGTTTCTCAAAGCCAAACTAATTTCATCATACACCGCAAAAATAGATTACTATTGCAAATGAACTGATCTGAGGAAAAACAGAAATCTATTACACCCTGTAAATCCAGTGGGTTTAAAATTGACAGGGGGATATATATATATATATATATATATATATATATATTAGTTAATTTTTCGTCATAATTAAATTAGACCTGTACACAGTTGTAGTAAAAGTGCTCAATACATGTATATTGTAGAACTTTTGAATAATTTTAATTTGGAATCCAGTTATTTCCGCAATCCTGGTTTCAATCTGTCGGTATCTTAAATGATTTGAAATAATTGAGTTTCCAAACTTTTCAAACGTACAAAAGAGATTTTTACGAAAGTGCGAGAAAAATTTAAATCAAAATTTCAAAATCATAAAGGAGCTATTTAAGTATATATAACACTTTCATTCAGGTTTGTAAGATCAGGAAATGCATTTTTTCGTGTGATTATTTTTGGACATTATTTCTGATCTTTCATTGAGTATTTTTTCTGGAAACAATATTATGGTTAACTTTTCTTGGCACAATCTGCAGACATCAATATGTTGTAAGATTTAGCTTTTTTTAATTATACTCCATATTATATCAGCGTCTTTTCAATATTTTTGGTTTAATTTTTATCCACTTTGGTACAATTTTTAAAGTTTGCTAGCTTGAATGTAGGATTTGTGATTATTACATCTGTTTTTAAAAATACCCTTTGAAGATCCCAAATATTTTTTGTCCATCTGTGTCATTTACTTCTGCTTTGTCTATCAAGTGGGCATTTATTTTTGTCCCTATGTTACATACCTTATTGGCGATATTATGTTGCATGTTAGTTTTTAAGTTTCTGGCATTTTGTTTTTTATGTAGTTTTCTAAATTACTATTACAGTTATAACTTAATATAATTGAAATCTATTGAATATTTTATTTAAATCCGAGTTTTTTTTTGGGGGGGGGGGACTGGGTACAAGCCTGGTCTTAGCTGGTGATGCTTTTCAAAGCTGGTCAAAACCTAGTCTTAGTTGGTCATTGTAGAACAGATACTACACTTTGATCCTGGCTGTAGATAAAAAAAAAACGTTTAACACCAGGCTTCCCGGATTTCTCCCGCGAGGTATATATATATATATATATATATATATATTATGACGTTGAAGACAATTTTTTTATTATAACAGGTCATGATAAAGTTTAAAACACAAACACCAGTTCACCGATTTTGTCCCCTCTCGTCAGAACCCTAAACGGGAAAAAATTATGAAAAGAAAATCTGTCCTAGATGACATGAATGAACGGAAAGGGAAAAATATAAGTTATCACATCTGAGGACCAAGCAGAACAAGCCTAAGTCAACAATCTTTTTTTTTTTTTTTACAAAGAGAGGGTTGCCTAGACCTGATAAGCAGCGTTTCCAACACTTTCATATGGAACAACGAATGTGCTCTGGCCAAACAGAAAACCAGAAAAATCCGCAATGAAATACCCGTATGTATTTCGAATGGTATCAGCAGACAAATAACTCTTACTGAGTATTTTAACAAACACATGCTGTTTAATCTTAACATCCAGATGCTGCGTCGTTCTACCTATGTAGTCGTGTTCACAACTAGATTTAAAATAATAAATAACAGAATTAATATGGCGGGGAAAGAACGTCTTTACGCATAGATGAAAGGACAAGCATAGCTTTAAAAACAACACGAACGTGAGTTGCGTAATAACACTCAAGTGTACTAGATGAAATCCGCTTGGCGAAGGACTCACTAACCCTACTCAACCATAGTACTCGGAGATAGACCAGACATTTACTTACCGTTGCCGGTTTAATTTTATCAAACTTAGCAATCTTAATAACCGATTGAACAATATCCGACGGATAACCGTTGTTCAGAAAGATACAAGCTAAACAATTATTTTCATACTTCAATTGATCTCTTTAATACCGGAAATTTAAGGGCATGGTGAACACCGATATGTAGGGAGAAGAATTGGTTAACTTCCGATTCATTGTTAAAAACACAAAATGTGTCACCCACATAACGGAAGTAAACTGTGTGCCGGGAAGAACCTAAAAGTAGGCTCTCCTCAAATCGCCAAATACCTCAAACTCTGAAAAAGTCTGTTCTTTATCAACAGAAGTAAAAGGAATGTTAATGTCTAGGCCATGGGCCAAAACAGCAAACTTAAACTCTAAAAGCCAAAAAGAAGTCAAATTAACTACATTTTTGTAGTATTTGGTTCAACCATACAGCTAAATCTCTTGAAGATGAAATGTTTTAACTCATGCTGAAAACTGCACGCTGTCTTAGAATGACAGCTCACAATTATCTGGCCTACATAACGAGCAAAACGGATCCTATCAAAATATGGTAAATAATTAGATGCCACATATCCCAAACCATTATATCTTATTTGTAGGCCAAAACACATGATAAATTATAAAAGTTTTATTCAATTTTGTGTATATATATATATATATATATATATATACACTGTTTAATTAAAAACAGTGTAGCTACTCAAATAAGAGTATCTTTTAAAAATAATGTCTAAAGAAATAAATTATTATATATATATGGGATTTCCCATGCAAAATTTGTGAGTATGACAAAATTATTGTATCGTTAAAATCGCATGGGAAACAATAAAACTATTTTTCTCAACAAATTTACATATGATTTCCTAAGCGCTATGAAAGTAAAAAAGCTAGACAGTGATAACAACTTAAAGTGAGTTCCTGGGATCATTTTCAGCTTATATTTCTTAAATTTTAAAAATTCTATGATAGTTCAGTTTAGCCAGTAAACAAAATGTATGTCTTCAATTTCTAAATCGAGTGCAGATTTTATTTGTATTCTGCGATGCGAAAAACCCACCAAGAAAAAGTGACACCAAATAATTTCAGAAACCATATATAATCTTGTTCTGAATTTTGATGTTTCCTCTTCTGCTCTGCTCGAGTAACTTTACTTATGATATTTGTAGATGCTCAGTACGAGTTTTCTATATATTGACATCTGTACAATACTTCCTTTGACTCACTTGCAATTTAAAGAAAAAACATACGTGGACGCTCCTTATCTTATTCTACAATCTAATTATGCATGATTGTGCAGCATGCCACCAAGCAAAGAAAGTACAATAAATCTTAAATTGGTCAAGATTACTACGAGGTTTGAATATGCTTGACACAATGTTATAAGATATTTGTGATATCACATGAAGTAAGTTTACAGATAAAAAATAACCAGCCAATGCCGAAATATTTTTGACGTTGTCAGGGATGTGAGCGTCAATGAAAGTTCAGCTGAATATTGTCAGTGTCTCATAGGTCGTCATATTTAAACAGTTTTCAAGAGGAATATTGACTATAATATATACCAATTTATGTGGAAATCAGTAGAGGAAAAAAAACTTTGGTTCCTTAAATTAAGTACTGCCATTTAATATTATTCTAATGAGATGTTTGCTTGTCTTTTTTAAAAACAAATGTCGGGTGGTCTTCAACGTTTTAACGGGACTTTGTATACCGTGACAAACTCCTGAAAACTATGTTCGATTCCTAATATATACTTATAATCCGCTGTAATTTTGTAACAAACCAGATTAAATATAATTTTGTTCAGTACCAACGTGTTTCAGTACATGAAATTACGACTTAGTTCCTGTTTTGAACAAAGGATCAACTGCAACACAGTCTTCAGAAATTACTGGTTTTGAGTAGCGATAAGCACAACCAATCTTGAACAATCATGATAGAAAATTTAGATCCCAAGAACAATCGCCCAAACTAGTCTATTGCCAGAATTAAATTAATCCAACTAAATGCCTAGCATATGAACAATAATTTTTTAGGGAAATAGAAGCAAAAAAAGTTCTGATACATAGAATCAGAAAAAGACAGTTGACGTTTCTAGTGCAAATAATAAAGATAAAGCTTAGCTAAATTTATACTTACAGGATATACTGAAGGCAAAATAAACAGTGGTAAGACGTGAGTAATCAAGATTAGGGACTTGTAATAATGGATTGCAGAACAGAAAGTGGGAGTGATAGAGAAAGGACAAAATTAAGAAAAGTAGAAAAAGCTATAGAGATCTATAATCGCTCAGATCATTAAGCAACGCGACATACAGAAGAATCAGAATATCCAACTCATTGTTCTGTATGTATTTTATACTCATCATTACCGTTTTCCCGATAATTCTTTCCATTCTAAATTGCCGAAATGCAAAAGTCAGGAAATTTCGACAAGACACGTATTAGTGAGCGTGGAGATTTGCCCAACTGCTTCAATTTCTTCAGTTTAAACAGAGATCTGAAGAATATGTTGACCAAAAATGACTGTATATGTAAAACACATGGGTATTGAAATTAAATCTTCAAAGAACTGCATATAATTTTATTGGTTTTGTTAAATAACAAAAAAAAAAATGAAAGCAAAATACACGCATTAATGTAAGCAATAACAAAAATACCTTTTTCTCAGAAACTGAGCCAACTTCAGTAAATATGAACAAAATCTCGGACGGTAAATCCTATAATGTTCAGTTAAAAAAGTTGTCCACTTATCAATTGTCCAAGATGCTTTCAAAGTTAACAATATCGGCCATTGTTGGACGCCAACTTTTATTCGGTCTCATCTGCTAGACGATGATAAAACATATATTTTCCCCTTCAGCAAACAATTACCAAACTTTTTCTCCGGAAGACTAACCAGGCACCCAAGTGCAAGAATAAACGTAGACAAACGAGAACGGCCCCGACTCATAACATTTCATTAATTCAATCGTTTAAAAAAATACCAATAACAACGAAAGGTTTATCAATTGGTGCGCCGCCAACATTTTGAAAGCGATTTTCTGCTGTATCACAGTTCAATATTCCAAGGAATGCGTCTGCTAAATCAGCTTTATTTAAACAAGATAATCATTCATTGCGCCTCGAAATATTATTTAAAAAATACAGTAATAAATGAGCAGAAGTGAACTTTAACCGTAAACGATGTTTTAAGTATTGAAATGATTATTTCCATCGCAGCTCATAGTTAACGAAGTTGCGACCATTAACCTTCATTACATTTGGAAAGTACTTGATTTTATCTATCTATCTATCTATCTATCTATCTATCTATCTATCTATCTATCTAGGTTATCCCACAAAATAATTGTCTATTTATGACCACGAAGAGTCTTTCATTACTATTAATAAACCTTATATAATTAATATACTGTTGCAGGTATCGACGATTTTTGTTAGCATTTTATGCTCTTGATGTATTTGAAAGAATTTTGGCAGACTCTTTTAAGTTGAATGGAAAAATAAAACATAATTTAAACATTTAAGTATTAAGAAATATATTAACAGGGCATTTTACAAAATGAAAAATCATAAATGTATTTAAATATGAAGAGTTCAAAGCGAACTTCACTGTCTGTAGTTAGGTAATTACTTTTACATTTCGTTATGAAAAATCACCGGATGAATTGTTTCAAATCTCGCGCTGCTTGTAAATATTGTCAGGTGGCGGTAATTCAAAATCTCACCACCTGTGATTATCATCTGGTGCGTGTATGTGGGGTAATGCAACAATACTAATTCTTATAATTTTAATGTATATTGAGGATTATACAAAATTGAAGATCCATATTAAGTTTTAACATGCTCAGAAAAGCGTTCAGAAATAATTCTCATAATGACTAGAACAGCCTTTTATATGGAGTTTTTCTAAGAGTAGCTTAGATGTGGTAAAAGGCATGAAGTGTCGAGCACACAGTTAGGATCGAACTCACTATTCAGTCGTAATTGAGTGAGCGATACAAGCTTCCTAATAATTACACAACGTCGAAATGGCCAAACAGTTTTTAATATGTATCTTATGTGTAAGTGATGTCATTCTAGACTGTACAAAGTGTTATAGGGTTTTTGCCTGCCAAGAACGCTTATCCAAATGTGTGTTTCAAAAACATTTTCACCGATACTTTTACATAGACAAATTCAAGTTCAACAGTTCAGCAATCATAGAAGAACGTTATGTTCTGTGTCGGAAAATGCATGCCATTCTTACTATATGGTCAGTCTTTTAACATAGTGACATAATGAGAAACACCGGACACACTAAGTGAAGGCGCTCACCAATAGAGACCAAGACGTGCCGAAAGGATGTTATCCTGCTATATGTTACGTCACACCAAACATAGTCAATCAAACAAGTGTGGCCTCAGCGATGTCGATCGACTGCATCCGACCTAAGATTATTATCTTCTTTGGATTTCTTAAACTACATTGATCTAGGAAGCGCTTCCACACACATTATACAGCTTTTGAAGAAGTGCAAGTGTGGCTCCACTTGATAATATAATATTCTTCAAGAAGGCACTATATGAAATTTTGCTCCGAGGCTACAAGTGAATCAATCTCGATAGCCTTATGGGTATAAGTAGAATTGTAATATCATTAAAACATGCACAGTATTTTATTTGTATCGTAATGGAGAGATAATTAAAGATTTGTACTTTCTTTTTTTCTACGTACAATTTTCATTTTTAGACGTTGACTGGGGCGGACTGAGAGTATTATAGGCTCTCGGGCAGAAAATACAATGAACCTCCTCCCACTATCTTTACAGTTAAATGCCACATGTAGAGGCTGTACAGCAGGTGAACTGTGCATATTGGCATAATTAAGTAAGGGCTTTAGTTTAATATATATATGTGTTTATATGCATAAAATGATTTCAGAACTTCAAGGTCATGAAGATGTTCATGGACACATGCTGATAGTAAAAACAAAGCGTAATGACATGTCAAACAAAATTTCCATTTAATTGCTACGCATTAACATGGAAAGAATGTAATAATAAATTATAAAATTCATAATAATAGTTATTAAAAACATATATTGAAATGAATTAATATACACTTTTTAATTTACGTTTTTACATTTTAACACATCCTAATATATGATGTACTATGCTGCACAATAATACTGAGCCAAAAGTTTCAAATATTAACGTTCATAGATTACAGTAACGAAATTGGACTCATTTCAGTGGTAAGAGAAGACTTGAAAACCAATGTAAAAGATTACATCAATTACACTTTAAAACAGAGCGACGGTGAAGCACTTGTTGAGTTCTTAAGGAGCGTTGTTCCATTAACAAATTGTGCTTGATGAATCTTTCTCAAGCCTTCAGAAAATATGCATCAGTGGAATGCTTATGACAGTGGCTCTTTTCATGTTCAAGCAGTCTTGTTGCAATATGTCTCCAGTGAGAACGGCTCTGGATCATCTGCATGTTTCGACTTTTCTCGGGAGTGCACATCAGACAAAACGAGTGATGCAAAGTCTTGTTTTCTTCATTGTATGTCACTCACTTTGCTAGTTTGAATTAAATTTCTATAACATCTCCTGTGAAATAGAGGCATTATGGCTGATATCTGGTTTAAGAAAATATGAAGTTTTCGTAGATGTAATCTGTTGAATCAGGCCTTGAAACCTTCACTGGTGACTAATCGAATTTGGTTTTATCTTGCTGGGATAGATGAAGGGGTTCAGAAGAATGAGGAATCATTTCAGATTCAGAATATGCTTCTGTGGCTGTTGATACTTTGTCTTGTAAGCCAAATTCAGCTGCATATTTGACTTGCTTAGAGGATGTAGCTTTCTAAGCAAAAAATGTATCAGTTTTATATGTTATCTTCCTTAACTTGGATTTTGTTTCTTTTTTCCCTTGTTTCTTTTGAGCAACACTTTTATGCTTGTAGTCAGACAACAGTAAATAGTGTTTAGCTACCTGGTAAAGATAAAAAGAATAATCTTAGTTTAATATAAATACACTAATCCATATTACTATTATTACTAATCCATGTATATATTATATACTACACTATTACTAATCCATGTATATAAGTCTATAGAAGCAGTAACATATAATGTGTATATATATATATATATATATATATATATATATATATGAGACCAGGGTCGTAGCTTAGGCTAAAAAAACACCGGGCACAGAGAAAGTTGCCCGGATTTATTAAGGTGATGACGTCATCAGTGTCCTCCGCTTCCAGAAACTATGAGCTGTTGCGGATTATTCTTTTATTCCGATGGAAATTATCCATAGATTTCACGGCATTCGTTCACATCTGCAACCAGGGGCACGTATCATTTACGTACTGAGAGGGAGATAGATTTTTTGGGACACTTCATTGTGAAATTGTTGTTAGTTAAGCACATCTCAAAGATATCAAAGGTAATTTTTTTTATTATTACATTTTTGTTCATTAATAATTATCTGAAAAAATGATGGCATTTTATTGCCTTTGAATTGATTTTTTAAAAATTTAATTTACTTGCTTTCTTTTAACGAATGAATAATAATAAAAAATATCGGTTAAATCGAAAGTTATGATTTTCCTAACTTTATATTCTTAATTTATAATTTCGAGTATTTATAAATAAAAGTTCTATTTATTTATTTATTTTTAAGTTTATTCTCTTTTATTCAAAGTGTATATTTAAGAAGTAATAATTTTCACTTTAAATTTTTTTCTAAACGTTTAGAAAAAGCAGCCTTCCAAAACACAGTGACCATACCTAAAGGTTTTGATTAAATATGTAAACATTCCAAGAGAATGATCAGAGAGACTGCACACTGCACATATATAAAAATCCAATCAACTGAAATTATATCAGTGGTTTTAGAAGAATGTGGCAAGATCCGTACATATCTGGCACTGGCATAAATTCACTGTTTAAATATTGGATTTAAAAAAATAAAAAAAATATTCTGCTTGAATTCGCATTAAAGCGCTTTATTGAAATTTTAAAAACTTTGATCTAAGAAATCATATAATGTGCATTTAAATTTACAATAAATCCTCAATATTTTTTATCAAATTAGCATAATTATAGATGTAAACAAAATAAGCACATACATTATGATGTGCAGCATAGTGACCCGAGTCAGACTGAATGTATTAGAGTGTATAACAAAGACATCCTTGATCATTTTATTGGCAGCCAGGCGAGCCCCTTTGCAATACCGAGCCCTCGGGCAAGGTCCGATTGTCTGATGGCTCAGTCCACCCCTGGACGTAGACAATCATTCTTCTCAGCGAATTCGTATATTTTGTCCTTCTTTGTATGGTTTATGTTTTGACATTACTACCAGTCCCTGTTCGGTCATTTATTGACATAAGCTTGTTAGGTAGGTTACTCGCTGCTTTTCCATGTCCCTTTTGCCTTCAATATTTCTTGTGATTGCTAAATTCTCCCGACCCACTATCCTCATTATGTACCCTCGATATTTCTGTTGTATCTTTCTTATTCTAAGTATAAGCGTCTTTTTTCTTTCCGTTTTCGATTTGGAGGTAGTATTAGGGAAAACAAAAACAAACTTACGCTTATACTTGAACGGTTTCTGGTATTCTAAGCGAGAAGATTGTCGAGCATTCTTTGCCATATCAGATGACTAATATCGGAAGACCAATATTGGTGGATTATATTTTCCACTATTCCAATGCGCCTTCTTATTGCGATGTCAGATTTTCTTCCAAGATATTTAAATTGTTTATATGCTTGATTTTGGTATTCATAGTTTACACCCTGGGATATTTCCCCTTGCCGACAATTATATATTGTTTTATAAAATTTATAAAATTTATAATTATGTGCTTTTTGTGCTAGTAATAGCTTAATAAATTCTTTACATGAGTCTTTGCGTATATTTTTTCTTCAAAGAGAAGTATTTCCCAATTTGAAATGATAAATTAATGTTTCACAAAATGACGACTCTTTATTAGCATATTTTTTGCTAACTAGGTTTCATGGTTCCCTTAGGGATTCACTTGGTTAGTTGATTTTGTTTAACGGCATATCAGTCCCTATGGTTTATTGAACGTGTGAATCAAAACCTTTTTAACTCTGTTGTATGTTTTGAACTACAGATAAAAATGGTTATTTTACTATATGGTCTATATATATTGTTTGTAATTTCGTTACATAAAATTATATTGCTGGCATTTTTATGATAAAATGAATTTTTATATTTTCATAGTGATTTGTTTTATTTGGGAGTTTACTATTTATCATAGCTTGAATCTCTAACAGGTGCTACCAACCAATGCTAGAGTAGACTAGTAATAACACGTATAAGTGGCGGTTCGACGTTTTGAGTATTCGAGAGCATGACACAAGCTCTGAAAAACAAAACAAAAAACAAAACAAAAACAAAACAAAACAAAAGCAGCTAAAGTGGTTCCTTTGAAATTTAGGGATTCCCTGTCTATGGAAAAGACAGGCGCTAACATCGAATGTAATGTACGTAAAAAGCGAAGCCCATCACCTTAGAGTCGGTTGATTCGTTGATTTGTGTTTTTCCGGCTTATCAACCCTTCGTTGGTTATTTAATGCCGAAACATATTTTTGGATTGTAGGACAATTTTTCTTCGCAAACGAATTTTGCATTAACACTTTGTTTTTTTAATTATTATAATTATTATAATTAATAATCTTTTAAGATAAAAGTCCTACTATTTAATCCATATCTTAGGGGGTAGTTGGATTAATGTCTTTTCTAGAGACATTTGCACGTAAGTAAATGTAACGAAAGCAACTATAATTCAAACTCATCTCTCCATTTTTTCCCGAAACGATATCCATTACAACCCTCGCACATACACACATGCTATGGGAACAAGCTTCGACATTTTGAAATGAACCAGATACTCTAGGATTTTTTGTGTTACGCACCTGAAATCTTCGGATAAAACGTAACAAAAAGATAAAACTAATTAGTCTGGACAAATCTATATACAAAGATTAAAAGTTCGCTAAAATAAAAAAAAAATAAAAAACAAGCAGTAACCGAAAACGTTTTTTTAGTAATACAGTACAAACACTTGATCTGCGCTATGACTGTGAATTCTGAATATTGAACTGTTGACTATCAAGAAAATATACCACCACTAAAAAAACGATGCCTTATTTTGAAAATGTAATTCAAATTTAAAAAGTATTTTCTTATTTTGCTAGCAAAATGTTTAAAGTTTTAAAAATGAATAATAATAACGTTGGATATGTGTTGTGATGCAGTGGATGTCTACTCGAAACGATAAATCGGAATTCAGAGTTCGAATTCCAGTTGAATTTGCTCCATTCATTTACTTACGCGGAAATACCCTCGGAAAAGATATTAATCTTTCTCTTATCTATCCAGCTATGGGTTAAATAGCAGGATGAGTTGGGTTCTATCGTGTTGGTTGACAACCAGTCTACCTCAGAAAGTAATGTCAACTTACAGCGACAAAATCTTCTTGCCAATCAGTCATATCTCTTACGAGACATGTTCGCTCAAGTTTGTATCACGTATGGTACATAACTAACTAAATTAATAACGTGGAATTGAACTGTAATGAAATCGATGTCTTTTTTTTATACGGCAATAAACTAATACCAATCGATGACCCCCTAGTGAAAATCTTTTATGATTTGTAGAGTAAAAAGGAAATGACTTCGGCAAAAATCAGTAGTCAATGAATAAAATTATTTTTTTATTTAAGATTTTCTCCTCACAAAATTTGTACATTTGAGGGGGATTTGTTACTATTTTAATATTTTCGTATTAGCACTACTATTGTTGCTGCTGCTACTGTAGTTGTTGTTATTATTATTACTATTTGGGAAATATATTACGCTCATAACTTTTTATTTGTCTATAAATCATTTGAAATTCATTATGCAAAATAGTTTTAGCTTCATAAAAAATTAAGCATAAACGTTTTTTTGATTGAACAAACCAGAGAGTGGCGAAAAGGTATCAGCTAGGTGTTCTAGTGTACTTGTAATATGAAAGAATATATAAGACGAAATATTGTCTTACATACAATAAAGGCGTTGGAAACGATATCCTTTAGACAATAATTTGCTTTTTATTGAAAAATTGTAAGTGTAACACTAAGACTTAGACATCTGGAGAGATTTGGTCATTGAAAAGATTATAGGGGGGGATGCTGAGAGAGTTAACTGCAAGATAATTCCTGGCGTAAATGACTATAACAAGAAGGGCGAGTAGATAGAAAATAGAGAAGCAGTGGATAGAGAGAAATAAACAGGGTAAGCAATAGAGACAGAGAAATGTCCATAATAATACATAGATATAAAATATTGAGAGAGAGAGAGAGAGAGAGAGAGAGAGAGAGAGAGAGAGATCAAGCTTTTCTGATTTCATCTGGTCGTTCAATTCAAAATGGAGCCGAAAATACTTAAAACTCTTATTCCATTAGCTGTGAGGTCATTTGTTTGGAGTTCAAACGAATCGTCTCTACTAGAAAATAAATAGAAATTCTTGGTCGATATAAGTAGGAGAAAGATTGAAAAGAAAAGTAGATAGACAGAGAGGTAGAGAGAGAAAAAATAGAAAATAAAAAGGACAAGCATACAGAAGAGATATTGAGAAAGAAATTCAAATAATATGAAGAATCCGAGTAAGAGGGAGAGAGAGAGAGAGAGAGAGAGAGAGAGAGGGAGAGAGAGATAAAAAAAAGGGAATAAAAATAATGAAGAATAAGGAGTAAAGAGCAGATTGGTCGATGAGTACATACAGAGAGGTATAAGGAAAGTGATGGAGAGAAAACGAAGTAGATAAAGAGAGAGGAAGAGAAAGAGAGAGAGAGAGAAAGAGAGAGGAGAGAAAAAAGCCTAAAAAGTGAGGCAGTATGCTTGAAATGCAGAAATAAGGACAAAGAAGGGGAATTCATGTGAGAGAAACTGACAAGTAATAATAATGATGCAAATAGGAATAAAGATAAAAAGATAAAGCGAGAGTGAGAGAAGATAGAAAGAAGTACGACGGAATGACAGCTGGACATAAATAGAGAAGCATGCAGCAATATTAGGGGGAAAGAGAGAAAAATGGCGAGAGAGAGAGAGAGAGAGAGAGTGAAAGTATGTGTGTGTGTTAAATGTAAATATACAGTGAAAATCCCAATGAGATTGCTTGTGAAATATGAAAAAAAAAAACAAAAAAAAAAACAACGAGAACCTTTTCTCATTTCATATGTTCACTCAATTCAAAATAGTGTCAAAAGTTAAAAGTCTTATTCCATTACCTACGAAGTTTTATGCTTAGAGTTCAAACGAATCGTTTTTGCTCGAATTATGAGAATAAAAGTGCGTGGAAATATTGACAAGTAGAAAAAAACAATTCAAGCAAAAAGTCGTCAACACAAAGCAGAGATAAAAATGCCGATACTTGTGGCTAAGCCATAGACTAGAAACAAATAAAAGAAAAAGAAAATGTGACGCCATTAATATCGAACAGAAAAGAAACTCGGTAATCTGAAGAAGACAACATCTTAATGAGTGTAAAGGAGGAATATCAATGGAAGATGCTGAAAGAAGAAACAGGCAAGCGACAAAACTGGTTGAGTTATCTCCCCATGTTGGCAATGGAACGTGACAAATATAACCTCGGAGATTAAATAATGGCGTTAGTACTAAATTCCCTGAACTTTACTGGACTCGAAGAGTACCTGATTGACACCGGAGAGTACATCGACCAAAACATGACAACAATAACAAAGATGAAGAAAACGGTTCGTGTGTGAATGTAAAAAATGATAAATCCTTATTCCAGAAATTTAACCGTAAATACAGATAACCATTGAATTTTTTAAATCTCTGCTCAATATTTTAAGAATATAGTCAGATATTGTGTAGCCCCCCCACCCCACACAAACACACACACACACACATATATATATATTTAGTGACGGAAAATAATAAATATGTATATGAAGTGAGTGTACATATTAATAGAATTATTATTCACGTGTCAATAAAACAGTGCTCAATGTATGAACAGAGCTGTATTATATATATATATATATATATATATATATATATATATATATATTAATAGATATAAATATTATCATAAATGCTTTAGAAAAAAGTAAACTCAACACTAGTTTAGAATACTTCGTTAAAAACAAGGGAGGAAGAAATAAGCAGAAATCACGTAAACGTAGCATTTTTTGCTTTAACCAACCTTTCAATTGTAGCATCAAAACTAACAGTGGTAAACTATTCCTTAACTTAATTCATAAATATTTCTACCATTCACCCACACTAAAACATCTTCAACAAAAACAATGTCAAAATTAGTTATAGTTGCGTTAAAAACATAGATAGATATATTTCTCAAAATAATGCTATGATATCAAATAAATATTTGGTTCACATAAACAACACCCGTCAACCAAATAATAGCAAAAATGATCCTTCTAAAAATAATTGCAACTGCAGAATAAATAAAACCTGCCGATTGAATGGCCAATGTATTTTCGAAAGTATTGTTTATCGAGCTTGAATTCATTCGGGTGATAATGATGTTAAATTTTACTTTGGAAGTACTTCTAACAGGTGAAAGATAAGATTTAACAACCACATATTGTCTTTAAACAACAGTAAATACAGCAAAGCTACTGCTTTATCTATGCATTATTGAAAATTAAAAAATAACAGTAGGAACGCAATTATTGCCTGGAATGTAGCTAAATGAAAACATTACAATGGAAAAAGAGATAAATGTAATCAATTCCTCTTAGAAATTTTGTCATCTTAAATCATATCATGAATCCAAATTTATTTAATAAGAAAAGTGAGTTAATGACTACATACTGTCATAAAAAATATTTACTTAAATTCTTAGAAACACGTTGATATTGATCCCCCTTTACGTTTGCCTCTTTCTTTCTTTCTTTCCGTTGAAGTATTACTTTTAACTATTAGGAATTGAACTCCTTTTATTTTTGCTCCTTACATTTTTAATTCTTAATTCTAAATTTTACCTCTTAATTTTTCTTTTCTTTTCATTTCATTTTCTTTTCTTTTATCTTAATTTTATTTTTATTTAAAATTTTAATTTTCCCTATATTTTTAAGTACATGTAATATTTGAATTTTTTAAGACTCATGATTTATGCCCATTTGAATTGTTCTCCCTGCATTTTTTTATTTTAATTTAAATTTAAATTTTTATCTACATGTAACCTTAGAATATTTAAATTTGTAATCTTGTTATTTAAAAAAGCAGTAACTTAACTTTATAAGAAGTAATTCCTATGAACATCGAGTGAACTTAAATTCAAATCTATTAGACTGTCAGCTTGAAATATGCACCTGATGATTGCATAAGATATGAAACTCCTAGTCCTGCCATAGACGTAGCATAATACACACACACACACACACACACATATATATATATATATGTGTGTGTGTGTGTGTGTTTGTGTATGTGTGTGTGTGTGTGTGAAGTGAAAAAGGTAAGGAAGGAGTGTTTTCGATGTGAAAATATTCGTTTGTCCTCTTGCAGATATTTTTAAGTGGCTGCAGCATTTTCCTCAACAAATACAATTACATCCTGACAGTTTATCCAAAGAAAGTACATAAAAGTCTAGACAGCTATTGTTACAAACAAAGTATCGCTAAAATGTCTCCTGTTCTGTCTGTGACATCCTAATCAAAGATGAATTCGACATTTATGACGTCAGCAAACATTTATTTATCTAAAATTATTTTCTCGGTCTTCAAATTTTAAACTTTCCGTGTTCAGAATTTCTGATTTCACAGTTTTTTTTTCTGCATTAATCTTCGCAGATATTTTCGTTCCTCCGCAACATCTTTAGACCTTCTGTTTTCACTATTCTGGCATAACACTGGTCAACAAGAAATATTGCCGATACACCAATTAGCTTTTTTAGCTAATTTGAGGGACCTGAATCTGAAAATGACATTACATTTTCTTGGTTAGCTACCGTTTTTGCTTTACAGAAATACCTCATTTTTGAAAGAAAATTCATTTGTTTCTGTATATATGATATTGATTGATGAAAATATTTCTCAAATTAAAATAGAAACCTCTCAAGTATTCTTATTTAAATCAACAAATATTGGTCAGCATATTGAGAAATGCTATATTTTCAAAAGAAGTCAGACGTTAAGTCTTTTAAAATAGCACGATTGAATATAACAAGACCAGCAAGTATTTTCATCAAATCATTTAATAAACTAACAGCAGAAATACAACCTTTGTGAACATAAAAACTATGGTAAAAAGTTTTCTCTTTCTTGATTGCCTCTCATGTTTAAGGTTATTTAAGTCCATTTTGATACTCCAAAAGTAGTCAGCTATCATTCGCTTGTTCCACCGTTCCTGGTAGTGTCTTTCCATTGTTTTGAAATCCTGATGGAATAATTCTCCTTGCACATCACTCGCATCGCTGCAATTATCCAGAAATGGCTATGTAAAAAAATGAACCTTAATACTCATATTTGCGTATTACTGATAAGGTGTATTGCTAATAAAGTTTATCAGTTAATTTGAATTTTGGCGATAAATTGAAAAAATTCATCACTTTTATTTTAAAGGTTTTAACTCAAAAACACTTTTTCTTATAAAAATAGTTTATTTATTACAAATTGCTCATTTTATCTGAAAATTGATGGGTTTCCAACACCTTTATTAACTAAATGTTACCATTAGCCAAGATCGTAAATTGATGTTTTTTTGAAAAATAAGCAATTTAAGTACAGCAAAAATAGTAGCTAATCATGAAAATTTGAGATCATTTTCCAAATCAGCACCATCATAATAGCTAATGAGCCCAAATCAAATTAGCATAAACTACCTAAGAATTTTGTGTAAATGAATGGCAGAATAGTGTTTAAAAAGCCTAGCGAAAAGACAAAATTTACAAAGAACTACAAAGGACAGAAAACAATGGAAAGCCATGTTCACCAACATTATGAAGTGGCATAATCTATAGAAGAAAAATACGTCTTCTAATATTGTACATGTTTCTGTTTATATTCTTATTTTCACTGATTCTTTGATAAAATTAAAATTTCATATTGAAAAACAGCTTTCCATTATTTATTTGAATTCATCCAGTTTAGTCGATGTTCTAGAGCAGTCGATGTATAGATACTATTTTATCAATAACTTACAAAAACAGCTCACCAACCACTCGAATATGTATTCCGCTTGATCGCACATGTTTCCGTTTGGAAATGAGTCGCTTACCGCCGACAATTGGTTATTAAACTGCAATATTAAAGGTCCTGACAGGGCATATCGGTTTCATTCGTAATGTATCTTACCTGGACTCTTGCTATGCTATAAATATTTTCATGGCAACAATTCTGATCAGTTTTCCACGCTTTGTATCTCGACTTCAAAAAAGCCTATTACGAGATTAGCATGGAAGTTTCACCGTTTCACTGTTGAAATAGCTTGATATAAACGTAAGTTCCTTTCTAATACTGTCTTCTCTCGCACTTGTTTAGCTTTCTTCCGGTTTCTTGTCAACTACGATCTTCAATAATTTAAATGCAATGTATTTGTATTTTGAAAATCGTGTTCATTTCTTCTCGAAAAATGTTTTCTCAGTTTCTTTCAATCTCCCTAATCGCCCTAATTCTTTGTGGAGTAATTATCCATAAGTTTAACAGGAATAGTGTGTTAGAGCTTTAAAAATAAAAGAGAAACCGTAACTTTCTTCTTCTTTTTTTCTATGTGCCACGTTCTTCAAGGCGTAGGCGAACATGGCTTTTTCCATCTCTCTATCCCTTGTATCTTTTAAGTCTTCTTCTCCTGTTACCCCTCCCTAACCTGCTCCACCAGACATCTGCTCAAGTCCATAAAGTATGTCATGCATTGATTCCCCTGTTTCTCCTTCCCGCTATCCGTCACGTGAGTATAAGTTTCCTAAACTTGTTTATTTGTCACGAAATTGACAGAACACACACACACACACACACACACACACACACACACACACACACACACACACACACACACACAAAATAAAAAAATAAAATAAAATAAAAAATAAAAATCTTGTTTTCTGTTCAGTGTT
The DNA here is from genome assembly GCA_037127315.1 of Ascarosepion bandense. Taxonomy (NCBI): domain Eukaryota; kingdom Metazoa; phylum Mollusca; class Cephalopoda; order Sepiida; family Sepiidae; genus Ascarosepion; species Ascarosepion bandense. The sequence continues at coordinate 118,880 of JBBBDQ010002324.1, forward strand.
TGGCTTATTATGTTCCAGTCCTGTGATCCAGGGAAAGATTTTCCGCGGCCAATCATTGGATCTTTATACCTTGTCAAATCTTTCATTCAGTCTTACTTATTGACATGACATTTTCATCACAATCATTTTTATGTGTATAGGTTTTACATACAAATAATTTACATTCAATATATTTATCGGCCAGCTGGTTGGGGGTCAAGAATATGCAAGATGCACCCCTGGAACAGTGAGGTAAACCACTTATACAAGGGTCCACCTGTTTGCTATAACTATATCTACTTTTTTTCTGCAACCCGGACCCATGTCTATATTTTAGACGCCGGTGCAAACCAAAAATTGTCCTCTATCATTTTTACTAACATGTTGAGTATGAACAAAGTGATCTATGAACGACAACTTAATGATTTGTGATTCTGCAACAATATTAATAAAATAGAATAAAATAGTATAGAATAGATAGATAGATAGATAGATAGATAGATAGATAGATAGATAGATAGATAGGGTAGATAGAGAAAGAGACGATCTATTATTAAAGATGTTGAAAAATGGTTGGCCCATTATAACGCGGTCAGAAAGTACCTGACTCCTATTATGGTAGATCTTTACATAAGCTTGATTAGACTAAATTGGAGTATTTCTACCATCTATAGAATTGGTGGGGTGGGGTCATCTAACTAGAAAATGACCGGACAAAAAGGGCGAAAAAGGACACCACCCCATGGCAAAGAGATAAAGTAGTTCGTTTTTCTACTGGCTTCAATGCAAGTGCGTTTGAGATCACCGGGCGAAAAGAGCGAAAAAGGAATTTAACAGAGGGTTTTTTTTAAAGAACAAAGTCATCCTCTAGTCGAAGAAATTTCTTTGAAAAAAGACAGAAAATTCGTTCAAATAACCATGAAAATTTTAAAATTAACCACAACAAAATAAAATCAAAGCAAAACCATAACTTACTTTAAGAATATTTCAAAGCTGAACTCATCCCAAACCCACGTGCATTGAAGTCAGTAGAAAAAAGAATTACTTTATCTCTTTGCCATGGGATGGTGGGGTCATCTAACTAAAAAATGACCAGGAGAAAAGGGCGAAAAAGGAATTTAACAGAGGACTTTGTTCTTTTAAAAAAAGTCATCCTCAAGTCGAAGAAACTTTTTTGAAAAAAGACAGAACATTCGTTCAAATAACCATGAATATCTTCAAATTAACCACAACAAAATAAAATCAAAGCAATATGAGCCCTAATTCTCTTTCGGCCTTGTGTCAAAATTGTATTTTTGATGCAATAAGTATATAGTTTTCAGAATAATTTGTAGAAAATATTTACATCAAATTTAAATGTGCCTATTAATATGTATAATAATTTTTATAAAGAAACTGATAAAAATAATTACTTAAAATTGTAAACAAACCGTATCAAGCTGAAGGAAACAAACCATAAATTTCATGATCAATATTAAAAAAATAACTGACCCTAAATGAAGCCTATAATGTGTTATAATCATAAAGAGATGTAATTTAATTCCATATTTTAATGTATTTATGTACAGTAGAGCCAATAAGACGTGACGGGTTCCTAAGATTTAAAAGAAAATCTGAGAAAAATATCTATTTAAGAGCAAGGACAATAAAAGAACGGTTTGAAGGCGAAAGACGACGAGAACTGGCGTTTTATTTAACTTTGAAGACAGTTAAGTGCCATACGTAATACACAATTGGGCGATCATGTCTCGAAAGAGATATGACTGACTGGGCAGAAAATGTTCGCGACATAGATTGATATTACTTTCTGTGGAAGACTGGTTACCAACCAAGACTATAGAACCCAATATGTTCTGCTATTTAATCCATAGCTGGATGGATAAGAGATAGATTAATACCTTTCTCAAGGCTATTTGCGCGAAAGTGAATGCAACGAATTCAACTTGAATTCAACCTCAACTCTGCGATTTATCATTCCGAGCGGATATCCATTGCATCACAACGCACAAAACTGTGATTAACAGTAAAACAAGAAGACGGGACAAAAGTCCCCAAAGTGGAAGTACAAGAGAATAAACTTATTATAGAACTTATGGTCATGTATAGAAAATTCAACAGTAAGTTGACGATATCTGGAAGACTATTTTAAAGATTGCGAAGTTAATTAAACCAAATAAATTATGAATATTATCAAAACTTGTTAGAAACATTCGTTACAATATGAAGAAAACTAATGTCAAAATAGCTTATTGATATCGATTTGATATAAATTTCACATTTATCTTAGAATTCTGAACTTCCACAAATTAATGCTGAAACAACCTCGTTAAAAATATAGAAATAGCCTTGAATTTATGCTGCAATGTGACAAAGGCGATTATTGCGAAATGAAGACTCCAGAATGTATATTATGGCGTCCGTTAATAGTAGCCATACTTTAAGCATTGTTATAAATGCAAGCAGTAATTAGTAGCAAGCTTTCATAAAATGAGAAGAGAAGAATAAATGGTTTATTATCTCAGCTCTTCTGCGTTGCAATTGGGATCATTCCGTTTCAAAGTTAAAATTAGCAGAATGACTGCATTTTTGTCAGGGACATATAGAAAATGTAGATCTGAAGTTATTAAATACATAAATATTCGTGTTTAATCAATGTTGTCTCACTAGAATTAGATTGCAATTTTAAAATCAGAAGGACGCAACAAAATTAAATATCTCAAATCAAAAACTATCATAAGACTTTCTTTTATTTTCTTATGCCATGAATTCTTCTGATTAATGCACTCATCTTTGCTGGCTTTAAAAGAAATTGTAAGTCGATGTAGACGTTTCAGTCACTCGAAAGAGACATGACTGACTGGGCAGAAGATTTTTCCCGCAGTAAGTTGTTATTACTTTCAGTGATAGACTGGTTGCCAACCAAGGCTGCAGAACTTAAGTTGTCCTGCTATTTAACCCATAGCTAGAGACGAGTTAATAACTTTCCGATACTTATTTTCTGGTAAATAAATTCAACGAATCCGACTAGAATTAAAACTCGCTTCTCCGATTTCTCATTCCGAGACGATAGCCACTGCACCACAACGTGCATTGCAAGTACTTTACCAGTTAATACTTTTGAAATGTAAGATCCATGTAGCTCAATGTAGTTTGTTGGAATACTGATTTTCTGCTTGAAAATTGTTCATGACAAATAAATTTGAATCATTTCAGAGAAGATGTTCAACGATTGCTTTTTTATTTTTTTAAAAACGTTAGATAAGAAAAAGAAAGAATGATAGAAACACTCAGATATTTATCAAGAATTTACATTACATTTTTTTATTGTCATTCACCCAATCCAAGGTACAGTAGCTACTCAAGTTAGATGGCTACAATGCATCAGTTATGGAGAAAAAGCGGTCTGAGTGAAATTTCCTCTTCGACAATAGAATAAGAGATTTAATTCCTTAAGGACACATGGCCCACTGGATATAAGCGTTGGTTAGTTCTAGTGACTTGACTCAAAGAGTTGTGAGTTAAATAACTGGCTACAGTAGTAGTGAACAAATAACTAGAGTTGAGTTAAAAATAAGATAACTGCATAGCATCCAGAAGTGGCATATCACATAGAATAAGAATAATTTACCCTTCATCGAAATAGAGGGTTAGATTCAAACCTTTTAGCACCTGAAGAAGGCCAGAGTATGAAACAGCGTAAATCATGTCAATAAAGATATGGAAAACAGTCCGAACGGTGTAAATAATCTAAATACTATCTCATTTCAGAGCTATTGACAAATGCTAACTTAGGTTAGTTTGACTAGAAGTACAATAACTATACTTTTTCTAATTATCTTTAACTGGAAACTACAAAGTAGTGATGCATGCCAGTTACCCATAAACAATAAATTAAAGAAGGAACAATGGCAAAACATCAATTGCAAGAAGTCATAATGCTTGTTGTCAGTAAAAGTAACAAACCAACATCTAAGGTACAAGTTGAAAATACAAAACTCAAGCAAGTACAACATTTTAAACATATGGGAATTGTTTTAACAAAAGAAGACAAGTGCAATACTCAAATCTGAAGGCGCATTGGTATAGAGAAAGATGCCTTCCAAAAGCTAGGTAAAATATGAAGAAACAGGAAAATTCGGTTAGAAACGATGAAAAGAGTATGGAGATGTTAAGTAATACCAGCTCTCCTATATGTCATTGAATGCTGAATATTTTAATCACAGATGAACTAAATACTTTGTAGTACAGTGGATATCGGCTCGGAACGAGAAACCGGGGAGTCAAATTCGAATTCCAGTTGAATCCATTTTATCCACTTACGTGCAAATACCCTTGGGAAAGGTATTAATCCGTCTCTTCCTTCCAATTATGGGTTAAATAGCAGGACAGATTGGGTTCTATAGCTTTGGTCGGCAACCATTCTACAGCAGAAAGCAATGGCAACCTACTGCGGGATAATCTTCAGCCCAGTCAGTCATGTCTCGAAAGAGACATGATCGCCCAAGCGTGTATCACGTATGGCACTCAACTGACTGACTGATATATGGTTCTACAGAAGTCGGCTGAGAACACTATGGTGTGAACCTGTGAGCAATGGCGATGTTATATAGAAAATGGAAACAAAAAAGAACACTTATATTAAACATCATAAAGAGAGACTAGAAATTTTTAGGATGAATTTTAAGTGAAAATGTAATAGGACAGATTGACGGTAAGAGAGACAGGAAAAAACCTACCTAACGAGTTTGAGTAAATGCAGGGAAGGACAGCGTTTGGAAGAGATAAAAAAGGCAAAAATTTATTAAAAAATGTAAGAAAAAAAAGTTCAAAAAGACAGGAAATTGTGGAGAGTTATGATCACCAACGTCATGAAGAAGCATGTAACATAGAAGCAGAAGAATATAATTATTTTTTTGAGCATTGACTGTCGGGTGGCGTTCAGTTCCATACCTGGTTTACTGATTAATTCTCCTTGCATCTCTCAACTTTTCTATTTTTTATAGTAGTTATTTTGTCTATTACCTGACATCCTCCACGGTGTGATCTCTCTTTCTGTTTTCGACAAACAATTTCTTCTATTAAAATACTTTTCACATCTTATTTTACATCTTTTACTTTCAGTGCCATGAGTTTCTTTCTTTTCCAATTTCATTTTATTCAACTCAGTGAGATAAAGACTTAACTTCTTTTGAAAAAAAATTGCTGTTGCCTTTGGGAGTCACTAAGTCACGACAAAGGTTAGAATGATTTTAGAGGAAGGTTGGTGGTGGAAGTATACAATGAAAATGACAGTACGAATTTGATTTTTCTTATCAAAAAGTTGTGTTGTCACTGCGTCATATCACGTGACACCAATGACGCAACAAACAATGAAACGAATCGATTAGTATTGCTTTTTTATGCATCGTCTATGGAAACCAAGAATTGCAGCAAAAATGACGTAATCTGTACCATTTGAACAATCCTCAATTCAAAGCAAAAACTGCAAACAGTATGTACATTCCATCGACAATTTGAAATTTAAATGATTGATGTCGTACTTAACAATTTTCAGTCAGCTCCTCTACCTAAAAAAATGGAATAACCTCGATTTACATCATAATAAACAAGTGTCACTTAAGAGTTTGCAAGTATTAACCCAAGCAAAATAATATGGCATAATTGCTCACATTTAACCACTATAGAGAGATTTTTCCGCCAGCCACCAGCATGGCTGATGGAAGACTCTTTGAGAACAACACACTGCTTGCCTTGACCTCACTTTTTCAACAGACTTGAAGTGAAACGAATATATCGGATATATATCTGCATGTATTGATAGGAAGTTTGAGACGATGCGTCAAGCCAGAAAAAACCTTCTCGTCACAAACCATTTTAAATATTTGTAAATCTGCCATTCTCCGTGCATTGAATACTGTTGCCATATCTGAACAAGTGCGTCTGCTATTCATCTCGAGGTTCTTTACAAAAAAAATCTAATGCAAAAATAAATATACTTTCATTAAATATGATATAAAAAAAACTTTACCCATCAATTTCTGAAAAAAGTTTGATGAAAGCGTTTAATTTTACTAAAAGTGCATAAACATACCATCTGTACATTGCCGCAAATCAATACTTTTCCATAATGGTAAAGCATGGATTAAAATTCAAACAATGGCAACTTCATCATTACAATTTGACTATACATATATATATATATATATATATATATATATATATAAAGTTAATATATTCACTGCAACATCTAGTTTTATATTCAAATAAAAAGTAAAGACAAAACTAAAAGTCAACAGACCCCTCTATTTTTATATAAAGTTAACACGTAAATAAGGGTGTAGAACAGATTGGCTGAACACTGTTGTAACTTGTGTTCCATACATTCAGCCTGGTGTCACATTTAATGTTCTCTCAGCTTAAAACACTTCAATGTAATGTAATTGATAACATGTTTGTCTCGCTATATTAATTACTACTGTGTAATAAGTTCGATCCTCACTGTGAGTTTTGCAAGATTTTAAAATCAATGTGTTTTTCACGTGAAAATAAATGTAAGGAACCCAATATTAATTGTTTTTTTTTACAATCACTTGCGCACAAATACTCTTAGGAAGGCTATGAATCTATCACTTTATCCTTGCGGTCTCACACCAAGTCTACGCTATGCTAAATAAATCTTAAAAGCTCCGGGGAACATTTCATCCGGTATATGAGTGCGACGAAAAATTCTCGTACCAACCAAAAAGCCTTTCCACAATGAAAATATGGTAACTTCGACAAATCAATATATTGAGTCGGAATTAATATTTCTAGCGCCTCCTTGTTAGTTATTGATTAAGCTGTAACAAGAATTGATAAAATTAATAAATAAAAATAAAGTTTGCTTTGGGTGTAACAGAATTTTATCTTTCTAATTGTGGTGGGAGCTTATATGATGCTACGCCATAAGATTAAATGCTGTCGTGAAGGAAAATGTATGAGGACGGTATGTACAACATTTCTGCATAGCTACATCCAGTAGTACACTGTGGCATTCTTTACCAACCACATTTCGAAGGATTTTTCTTACTGGATTTGATGAGAAATAGGGAATTAATACAATTTCAGTAAAAGGAAATTTCTCCTAGCTAGTTATGATGATTAAATTTTTGATAAATTAATTGAATATTTGAACGTGATTTTTATTCCCTCAGCTCAAAGTCGATATTATCTTCGAAATAACTTTCACAATTTTTCTCACTCGCTAAAATCTATCTATCTATCTATCTATCTATCTATCGAATTCGACATGTATTGATCTCATTCCATTCATACTACCTAACACAAAGGTGAAACGCATTGATATTAAAGATTTTCCACTTTGTCATGTATATAGGTACCGATTGTTTTGAGTCAAAATTATCAAAAGTCTGCTCTGAATCGTAAAATATAGAATGAAATAAACTAGGACACAATTCAATTAAAAAAACTTTTAATTACTTTTATGAATAAGATATATTATGTACACTATTGTCTTAAGAAATACATTTTTTCGAAAAGTAATGAATTTTTAAAATAATTGGTTTCATTTTTTTAATTAGAATAATTTATAAAGATTTAAACTTTTTTAAAATTCAGTACTAATTTGTACCAGTTAGGTGATAATAAGTAAAAAAATATACATAAATGGTAGAGCTTATGAAAATTCAACAATACCCAGTATACTAAAAATATTTAGAATTTATTATGCGTGTGTATAAACGGACCAATGTTTGTAAATACGGACGGCTATAAATGACATTATCAGAAAATAAAAGTGATAACTATAATAAATTTACAGCCAAAGTACCAAAGATTTGTATATATCTTTTGTGTAACTAGTTCAGTAATAAATTATCTATCTATCTATCTATCTATCTATCTATCTATCTATCTATCTATCTATCTATCAGGCTTGTTTTTGCTATTCTGAACAAATTATAGTCGTTTCTAATTAGAATTTTAGTCCTACGTTGCATTCACTTTCGTGGCAAAGCCTTTAGAAAAGACAACCTGAGCTCTTGAGGCTTGTTTTGCAACCGGTGTAGGGTAATGGAAACACTAAATTCCCAAACCAGGGTCGACAGAAAACTTACCAGCGATAGCTATACTTGTTTATACAAAATACAAATGTGATCTCATGGAGGTTTGTTTTCTCTTAAGGGTAAATATACTCACAGGCGTGTCTCTTTTAGTTACCTCATGCACATGACATTCTTTCCATATTTCTCATAGGTTTCTCAATATGGTTGAACTGTAAAAAAAAGAAACAATAAAATGTGCAATCTTGTTTCTGGAGATAAAATTTAACAAAATGTCTCGTTTGGAAACCTTTTATCAACTCTTCACTTCTTTTTTTTAATGGACCTCCACTTTTGTTAGTGGGCATTGTTTATAGCATAGAAGCCATACTTGTCAGCATCTCAACGTTTTCAAAATTTCTATTAAATCAGGAAATATATAATTTCGAGAACATACGTTTCCATAATTGCCGTGATATTCTAGAAAACAATACAAACAGTTCCATATATGACACGTAAGCATTCAAAGAAAAATTCGAGACATCTCAGTGTGTCAATTATTTTATTTAGATTCGAACGAAAACACTTGTTTCTTTGTCTTTTTTCCTATACGAAAGTAAAATATCGTCAAAATGATCTGACATTACTTGTTAGAATAAAAAATATCCAATTTCAGATTAAAGCTTGTAGGGGCCTTGACTATGCTTCTCAAATTGGCCTTGTGCCAAACACAACCGAAGTTCCCACAATTTTAAATCTTAGAAGATTGAAAGAATGGTTGGAAGAATAAATGTGTTTCATTTGTACATTAAAGTAAAAAAAATTTTAACAAAATAGCAAATTTGTAAGAAAAAATTAAATGTTTACAGAGAAAATGCATGACATTAATTGTTAAAAAATGTAAGTATTTTAAATGTCCCATAGAAATTCAGAGTTCGTGGTCGATAGTAGCAAAATGTGTATGTGTAAAAAGATTAAAAAGGTTGCTAATAAAGGTTTGTGTTTTTCCTTTTTTTATGGCCGAAGAAAAAGTGAAGAAGAAAGTCAAGCAATACAGGAGATTGTACTTATCGAAGTCAGTTTAATTATCTTGTTGTTTTCTTTGACAGTGTGTGGGTGAAGACCAAGAAAGGGAAATTGAAAGAAGAGGAAAAATGAATGTGTGACTCGCTCTTTCGTCCTGGTCAGCAAATTAAATTTTCTTTAGTCACATTGCGACGAGTCCTTCCGATTCGCTCCCATGTCGGACTGATTTGGCCGGTCAAGGCACGTGAATAAGTAGTGAATTTTGATTATGTGACTGGATCAAAACCACATACCCTTTTTCAAGGTGTGAAGAAAATTTGACTAAGGTCATATATAAATTTGCTATTTCCTATCCAATCAGAATCCAAAATCTTGCTTTTCACACTGACTTGTGAAATTTGCCTTAGTCTGGGTTTTTCCAAAATGGTTTTAGTAGTTTTGATCCGCTTTTGCGGGTAGGCATTTTACATTTTATGTTTTTAGTTAATTGCTGGATGATAAAGGATTTGTATTATTTACGATTCGGTTTATAATACAGTGTTTCTCATTGTAACTCTTTGAAGCATGTTCAAATTCTGAAAGAGAGAATATCTGAATATCATTTCAAACAGATACATGCCTAATGCAACGCCGGCATACATAGCAAGTCAGGTTTAATAAAATTTAATAACAGTATTTAAAAAAAATGGAATTTCTAATATAAGGAATTATTATTAATATAAATGAAATTCGTAATGCTGTTCTTACTTTAGTGTTATTTTCACAACATTTCGAGCATTGTAACCTGCAGCATTAATAAAGAAATATAAACGAAAGTGGAGGAGAGAGAGAAAGAGAAAAAGAGAGACAGAGTAAGCCATGTTTCACTGCAAGGCTTCAGAAGCAGAGAAGTGGCAGCGGAGGAGATCAAGCGTGACATCAGCAATATCAGTGCTAGCAGAAGTAAAAGAACGGCAATAAGATCATCGAGTCTACGGTTCCAGATTCTATGTTTGAAATTGTTCCATTGGTAATAGCAGTGTAGATTAAAGCGTTTGTTGGTACATTTAGTGGCCTAGTGATTCCGTGTTTAATCCTTGAATCTGATACTTTAGCCTCAGACGTATTGGAAACCGCTGAGCAATTGCTGCGCAAGAAAAAAATGAAACGTGATATGTACAATGGAAAAGTAACACTAGTAGATTAAATAATTAGTTAACTTCCAAATTTCATAAATGTTAGTCGGGTTTGGGGTCGCTATAGCCAAAACATTGTGATAGTAACAATAAAGGTCGGACATTAATATGAATGTAAATGATATCTTTTTTTAAGTTATCTCTAAGTTTGAGTCAGGCCATTAACATTGATTTAGATAGTGAAGGACGTTAAGAAAGTGAACAACTTTACGGAATGATACAGTGGGGTTTTATATAAGAAATGAACATATTTTCCCCATTTAATGAATGATATGGTAGCACCTTAATACACGAACGGAACGGAATAGCCTCACGGAATGCTTTTTTATCAGAGAAAGTTTTATGCTGCTAATTCATATACAAATTGTATATACAAATTAACATGTGTCCACAAAGAGAAATTATTACACATATATACAGCAACAAGCAATGTAAAATGTATTTGTTATAATTCACAGTGGCAATTGGACCTATAGAGTATTCTGTGTTTGAGGGAAAAACATATTTAGGAATAGGGATTAGAGCGGGTCGGATTTTTCTGCTATGTCACTAGGGAGGACATATTCCTCTTCAATGGGAAACGACTAGTCATCGTTTTTTTTATCCAACGTAAGGGCTTCGAGACTGTAGATAGTTTCTATATCTGATGAAGATATATTTATAAAGGGAAATGGCACCTGTGCTCTTATGCTGCTCCACGTGACAGCTGGCTAGGGTTTGGGCTAGAAAAGAAGCAACCGTTCGATTTGACACTTTGAAGCTCACTATCCATATTCGTCTTTCTATGAAGTGACACCTTGTGAACCAGGTGACTTCATTTCGATCAAATGACGATATTGAGCTTTTGTATAGATGGATTTTAGTCGGCATCCTGTTGGGAAATTAAAAAAAATAGCTCTCTTTACATATTCACTGTGTCTCTAAAAGAAGGCTGTAGAATTGATTAACTGAAACGTAATGATAAAGACATAAGTTAAACGTAAAGTAATTAAAATATCGGAATAAAGCTTGGATTAATATTTTGTATATAAATAGTTTAAGCTAAAAAATGTCAGCCTTTTAGAATTTATTCTTTTACTGAATATGTGAAAAAATGAAATTCTTATGAAGCATTCGCCCAAATATTTTAAAACTGTAATCACAGAGTAAGAGTGACTCGAACTCTTTTCTATGAGGTTCTGTTCTTACATAGAAATAGATTAACCATTTCGATAATGGAAATAATGGTTGTGTTCAACCTCTTTATCACAGCCAGACCATGTGGTTAGAAATTAATATTATGTGCTCGAGCCACAGAGTGTCGTCACCAGGCAATACCTCAGATTCGGAGGGCCACAGGTTCATAATTTGGTGCCTGAAGTGTACTCAAAAGAGAAAGTGCTGACGATGCTTCAACAATTTTTATTCCTAGTACATGCATCCGTGAGCTCATTTTAAACTCGACACTGTCTCATTTTCCATTCGAATTGCTGTGTCTTTATAGACCTATTATATCAACCATAATGGATAAATGGCGTAACGTCTGAAAACAGAAAAAGGATTTTCTCCGACCGAGTTTGAATTTCGATTACGTTTGTCATACAATTTGCATAAACAGCTCAGCGAAAGGCATTATACTAACTACTCTCTTGTCTCCGGTTTTATAAATATAAATAGCAGTATTTACTGAGTTCTCTAACCTTGGTTGTCAACCATTCTAGTAGAAGAACATTTCCGAATTCAAAACTGTATCTACATATTCTAACTTTATAATGTTATAAACAATAAACTCCGTGATAAAAAATGATAAATACACAAATTTTTTCTTGAATTTAACATTCTATTCCAAATTTTCAAAATTATCAACATTAATTCAAAAATATATAGGGTGATAAGTATCATATATGCTGGAACACTTGTTATATTCTACAAGGACATGATAAAATAATTAAGGCATTATGAAAATATATCGTGCCTTGGGTTTGAAATATAATTGCCGGTCACGTAACTTTTGTTCTTGTCATGTGCAATTATTTTACTGATGGCAACAAATTTTATACACACACACACACACACACACACACACACACATATATATATATATGTATAGAAAGAGAGAGAGAGAGAGTCAGAGAGAGACCGAGACAGAGAAAGACAGAGAGAGACAGACAGACAGAGAGTGAACGAATGTCTCTGTGTAAAACATCTAGAATCCAGTGTTAACTTCTCATTTAGCAAGAGAAATAATGTGTTGAATATCTTTTTAAAATGAAACTGATATATATCCGGAAAAGGATATATATATATATATATATATATATATATATTGTTCGAAGTAGCTAAGTGGTGTTAGCAAATGTAACCGGGTAGGACAAACTAGCAAGTAATGGACTGGTTCTCATCGTAGTCGTATGCAGTATGCTTAGGCGTAGGTTTATGCAATAAGCATAGTCAATAGGCTTAGTTTTAGGCGTCCCCATGTTAGTCTGTATTTATGGCTGACACCAGCCAATCATATTACTGTAAGGTGGAACCAAGATGTATGCATATTCATTACATCCCCACCTCCGTGCTAAATTTTCCCGTGAAATTTAGCTTCAATATTTTCTCTTTATAGGGTCTGGATATAATCGAGTGATTTTTTCCCTAGGTCTTATTCGCCTCAATCCTCCTTGCCGTGGTGGTGTTTGACACACTGGTACTTCTGGCCTTGAGGTCGGAAAGACATTCATTGGTGAATGGTGACTTACTGGAACGGGAATTTTAAATGCGTCATACAGGACTTTCATTGGAATTATTTCGGTATTTTCCGTGACCGCTGTAGTGTGTCTGGGTTTCAATTGATTCAAAATCTTTCGCACCGAAATTTTTCCATACATGACCTGTTCAATTCTTTTGGTTATAATTCCTTCTTCCCAATACATTTTCCAGCTCTAAAATTCTCTGAAAAATAAATGACTTCTCTCACAATTTGATGCCTTTTTTGTAGAACGATTTTTAGTTGGCCTCAAAATATGCCTCAGTTTCTAATATCACTTCTTTATTAGAGCTAACTCTCTTTCCATGGAGCCTTCTTTTGAGGAATTCAAACAGCCAGCTCTGGAGAATTGGGTGGATACGGAAGCAATTCGAAGTGCAGTTCATGTAATTTAGCCATCGTTGCGATAGACTTGTGACCTGGTGCGTTGTCTTGGTAAAAGATCATTTGTTTTTTGGCGATTTCTTCCTTCAAACGCGCCAATAATGCAATATGGCATTTGTTATTGATGGTTCTTTCTTTCCCAATGTAATCGTTGAACAAAATACATTGAGAATCCCCAAATACGGAAACCAAAAACTTGCCGTCTTTGGTCGTTTTGGACGGCTTTCACATCCTGCTGTCCATTCAGCTTGACTGCCTATTTGATTCTGAAGTGAAGTGGTGGATCTATGTTTTATCTATTATCACATATTTATGTAAAAACTTCTTCTTGTTGCGAACAACGCACTGAATCGTCGACGCGTTGTCTTTTTAATCGACTGTGACCAGAAATGGCACCCCCTTTAAACAAAGGTTTCTCACTGATGCAAAATGCAAAATGATGAATGCACTGCCTTCTGATATGTTCAACATACCTGCTATCTCACGCAACTTCAATTTACGATCGGCCAAAACGAGTTTGTAGACTATTTTGGTGTTTTCCAGAACAACTGCCAATTTTGGGAAACCGGAGCGTTCGGCATCGTTTGTGTCTGTATGACCGCGTTTAATGTAAGTATACCACCTCTTAACCGTTGTTTCCGACGGAGAAGAGTCAGAATAACACTTATCAATCCATTGTTTTGCTTGAAAAGTATTTTTCTTATCAGAAAGCAAGGCATTATGAACATACATTATGAATACATACAAATTTTTATGTGACGATTAAAAATATATCAATGAAAAAATATATATATCAAAACGTTAAAATCATAGATTGATGCGAACACAATGTTAGAAAATTGAGCAGAAATTTCAGAACAAATTTAAATGCTATACGTGATAAACGTTTGGGCGATCATGTCTCGAAAGAGACATAACTGATTGGGTAGAAATTTTTCCCGCAGTAGTTTGTCATCCCTTTCTGCGGTAACAAAGACTATAGAATCCAATATGCCCTGTTATTTAACCCCTAGCTGGAGAGAGAGCGATAGATTAATACATTTCCCAAGGGTATTTGTGAGTAAGTGAATGCAATAAATTTAAATGGAATTCGAACTCGGCTCTCAGAGTTCTTATTCCGAGCTGATATCTACTACATCACAACGCACATAAGAAAATATAAAAAAAAACTAGCTTTACAAATGTAGCTTTCCTAGTAAAGGTAAAATAATAGGAAAAAAGAAAATGTACAACAAATATACAAAACATATTTGGAGAAACTGGTATTGGGAACTTAAACTGTCAGAAAATATGCAGAGTATAAAGAAGACTGAACTACTACATTAAGTATATATTACAAATTATTTGGGTGAAGAAGTACATGAAAACAGATCTCTCTAAAGTAATACCTATTGATGAATGGAAATCTACATTAGCTGAACCTGTTGACAGGATAAAAGGTTGAAACCTTCATGGAAATAATCAATCAAGAGGACATAGACGACAAAAAGTCAAGTAATTATATTAAAAGACTTATTGTAAGGCAGGAAAAGTATAAATCCTCTTAAACTTAATATTTGTGTCACAATAAAAGCAGTTAATTGTAAATTATTGCACTTTTGTGAATAGTTGCAGTTCACAATCAAGAAGTTTTCAGATGACATGTATTTTTCTGCAAGACTATATCCCTTAACGTTCTGCAAAGCTGATTACTGACCAAATTGTAAAAAAAAAAAACAAAAAACAAAAACAAAAAAAAAACAAAAAGAAAAGAAAAAAAAGCCCCAACTAACTCAATGTTTCAAAGACCGCGAATTGTTTGCATCGCTTCCTCACACAGTATTCCAATAGAAAGCCTGTAGTTAAGAAATTATGAATATGATAACTGAAAACAATATTCATGCAAATATCTCTGGAGAGACATAAAAACTACTGTAAGTAAAGTCAAAGTCGAAAAAGAAGAACATTTAATAAAATTAATGACTAAAAGATTGATGTATGTTATAGAATACCATTGAGGCCTTATCATGACAAATATAAAAAATAATATATTCAGGTATATGAAATATTCCGCTAATCAAATATCTGTTCGCATGGTCTCATTGCTTAAGTTTGGTTTATTTTGTTTTACGGCATATACATCTCAGTGGATTATTTAATGCCAACAAGATTTTTAGAATAGGTTTGTGTGAATAGAATATTTCTTCTTTGTAAAAAATCAGTTTGCAGATCAAATTTCATTGACACATTTTTGTAAAGAGGCTTTTCTGTCGCGAGTCGGGTGCATTACTGATATTTATTAAAAATGTATTGATGGTGATATTTTTTCAAAAAAATTATTGTTGGTATTTTTTTTCAAACATCTATTGCTGGTATTTTTAATATAAACACCTATTTTATACTTTCATAGAGTTTTTTTACCCTAGTTTGGGAGTTAATTATTTGCCTATCACTTAGACCCTAACATGTTTTACAACCCATGGTCAAAGGGTACCTGGAAACAACAGCAATTTAGAGGTGGTACCACACTCTTCAAAATGATCAGAGGCCTTGTTACAGGACGCAATTAATCGTCATACGAGGGATGCTAACTGCTTCTTATATGATTATGAAAAATTAATTTCTGATCCTTCCTTTTTCATTGTATCTTAACGTGTCGAACTTTAAAAAAAGGAAGAATAGCTAATATCTACGTAAATGTTATTGTTGTCAAGGATATGGAAATCTAGATTAAAACGTAACAAATCCAATCATAAAGATCGATACAAATATGACGAAAAAAACAAACAAAAAAACAAATATAATTTTATTTCTGGCGAATACTACCCAGAAAACGAGGAGAAATTAAGAATTTCGCATATTAAATATTCGTTGACGAAAAAAAAACAAAACAAAAAACGCTGTCTTTATGGGTCTAATGGGTCGAATAGACCAAAGCAGTAAATAATATTCTTACCAAGAAGATGTCACGCATAAAGCCCGTAACGCCAGCCTAAACATCTGAATAGCTGATATTAATCTAAATAGGTTCACTCCTCTATTCTGAAACAGAAAGGCGAATATGTAATAAACACAGAGAAATGTAATAAATATTGGTTGAACGATATGGAAATATACATTGAAAGATGGCCAATTCGAACAAATGGCAAGTACTTATATTTGTTCACATATCTATTATTATACTGGGATTCTTTCTGCCTTTCTTCCTTTCAAATATATAATATATGGCTATTCGTTTTCAAATTATCCCTATCTGCTACCTGCTGTAGTCAGTCAGTTAAGTGCCATAAGTGATACGTGTTTGGGTGATCATGTCTCTTTTGAGACATGACTGTCTTGTCACAAGATTTTTCCGCAGTAGATTCTGTCATTACATTCTGCGGTAAACTGGTTGCCAATCAAGGATATGAGACAAAATCTGCCGTGCTATTTAACTCGTAGTTGGAGGCGAAGCGACTAATACTGCTCAGGCACAATTATTTTTTCTGTACCCAGAAAACAAGGCTGTTTATATTACATAGTGCAACATTACGCTTTCTGGTAGAGAGTGCAGAACCTGTCATTATATATATATATATATATATATATATATATATATGTGTGTGTGTGTGTGTGTGTATATATATATATATATACACACACACACACACACACACACACACACACATATATAATAACTTTTCTCAAAATGTTATTTCGATATTTGATACAATTTTTATAATCGCATCAAATGGGTCTAAATTGACGCGGAAAAATTTTAGCACCATTCGCAAACGTTAGATATGTTTTTTTTCATTTAGATTGGCTGGTATCCAAGGCAGAAGAACAAATTCTGACCTACTGTTTATCTATAGTATGAGGAAAATATATTTATACATTTTCCAAGGACTTTAGTGCAAAGTAAATGAAATAGAATAGATCGGAATTCGAACCCGGTTTGCCGAACTCTTTTTCTTTGTCGATAATCATTAATTTTGCTCCGAATGTATATGCTTTTGCAAAATGAAAATCGTCTTCCTTTGTTTTTGTTCGTAAGTTCCCCTTTCTCACCTCATTATATATATATATCTAGAGAGAGAGAGAGAGAGAGAGAGAGAGAGAGAGAAAGAAAGAGGGTTGAAAGAGAGAATAAAATATAAATTGAGAGCAAGTATTTTAATTTAAAATAGTTTCATGTTGAATGTCGTCTCTATTTGTTATATTGAATAATATAATCCACAAAATTCACAACCTTAATCCCTTACTTGATTTTCGATCGAAAGCACCAATACACAGAATTTTTTCTTTTTTGCTAGCAAATGTAATCCACGATAAGCAAATACAAGAAACAAGACGGTTCGAACTTTTAATACGATTAAAGACGTTTCGGCTTTCGTTGCTGGAGGCTCTGTTGGAAAATTGTCGGCTCGGCAGATCTATGGACGTATCGATTCTCAAGAAAACAACCAGCATTAATAGATCGAATCTTTCCAAGAAAAAAAGAGTGAACGTTAAAACCGAAAATGTTAGAAACCGCAGGACTCGATCAAATTTATTTTTCTCGTATACGTTTTTTCTTTTCTTAGAATTACGCCCTGAAATCTTCAGAGAATGAAAAGACCAACGAAAGCAAAACTCAGTAACTTCACTTCTTCCTTTCTATTGTACTGTTTCACTTTTCTTTATTGATAAATTTTATTTTTGCTCTTTTTTTTAACAAAATGTAGAAATAGAGCCTGCCTTTCTCGACTGGGCGCGTAAATGCTTTCATCTTGAAAAAATAGAACAATACTTCTAAGACAAAAGGAGGAAATCAATTTAGAAATATCCTACCTGGACGTTTCATCCTTACATTCCTTAGGGTATGCTTGCTTGTCTAATTCGACGAGCATCTAGTGTGACTAGTATTGTATTGAATTAGAGACTTGCTTAAATTCCATGAAAAACTATCACTGAAATTCTATAACAGATGACATTATTTACATAGTTCATTTTTCTACTCAAAGAATATCTGCAAAATTATATATTCATCAGAATATGTTGAAGCATAAAAATATAAAATCCTTTCTGAAAAGTAAGCTGCATGTATTATCTCTGGCGAAATTAATATGGAGCTATCAAAACTATCTAAGCTTCCCATAAAAACTTTCGATTTGGATACGGCTTTATTTAGAGTTAAGTGACAAACGTGAAACACGCTTGGGCGATCATGTCTCGAAAGCGACATTATCGGGCAAAAGATTTATCCACAATAGGTTGCCATTACTTTCTGTGATAGACTGGCTGCGAACCAAGGATACAGAACCAAATCCATCTTGCTATCCAACCCATAACTGGAGGGAGAAGAGACGGATTAATACCTTTTCTAAGGGTATTTGTGCGTAAGTAAATTCGAAGAATTCAACTGGAATTCGAACTTGCTCTCAGATTTCTCATTCCGAGCCGATATCCACTGCACAACAACGTTATTCAAAGTAAGACTTTTAAAAAGAACGTTTTGGCACCTCAGGTAAAATAGAATATTTCAGAAATGTTCACACTGGTTATTTTACAACTAATTAACATATACGATTCTATTTTCCCGAAATAAACAAATCCTTTTTGTCAGACAAAGCATAACATTGAGAAAAAATAAATTTTATCCAATTCCACCTGCAATCAGGAAGTTAAAAAGAAGTTTCTTTTATTGAGCGCAAGTTAGAAAAAGTACATGAAGCCTTTCATTGTTTACATTTGGACTAATATCCTTATGTTTGTTGTCTTTATCACAATCTTTCGGCTATTGTACCCAAATGCCTTCCTCGGGTGTTTTTCGGTCCAGGTAACTTTTATAGAATACTAACTGATAATATCAAAGTATTTCCTGTAAGTTATATTTACGTGCTTTTAGGCGGTGTATTTTCGCTGAAAGATCTCCAGTGGCAAGGAAAATAAAATATCTATATCGATTTTGAGAATATAATCTGTGGAACTGTGTGCATTTGTTTGTAATATTACAACTTATTTAAGTAACGCATTGAAAAAAAACAAAAAAAACAATCCTTTTGTAATGAGATTCAAATGGCTTATAACCCTGATTTTTGTAGAATCTTGCTAAACATAATGTCAGTATTAATGTTCTCGGAGTTTTCAAGGTGAGACAAATCGTCCATCATTTTTATAATTCACATAAAAGAATTTTAAACTTCAAATTATATAAAGGCAGTATGCTTAAGATTTTTAAATTCAAAGTTTTTCATTCGAATATGATTTTAATATTTAGAAAACGTGTATCTGAATAAAAGATTTGGTACATAAGTATAAACAGCTGGTCCATTACGTTCGCCTGATGTAACGGTATTAGATAGATTTTAGTTGGCGGGCATGTCTAATTACTTGTTCGTTCGATGAATACAAAATCGAAATTTGAAACAATTCATTTCAGTGAAATGATTCTATAATCATTTCACTACATATTTCAGTGAATTGATTGTATCATGGATTGAGTATTAAAAAATCAACTTGACAAAACGAACAACATATATCGCTTGCCATGTTGAACCGTAATTATTTAAAATTATGCAAAGAACCAAATTATGGACCTTTCCTGCGTTTTATCTACATCAAGTTTCCAATTCGATGTTATTCTGAATGACTTTAGTAAATATTTGTACAGGTCAGTGACAAAATCTTACACTTGTTTTTTTTATATCGATACTGAATAAAATTACACAAAATATTTGTTTTCCAAACAATTATGCAACGTTTTAATTCTTATCATTTATATGTAATAATTTTATTCGAGTGAGCCTGATGTTAGTTTTTCTTGGTTTTACATTTTAAAATAGGATTCGAATAGAAATCGCAGAAGCGAATCCGTTGCTCCGACACTCCATTCGCCTGACTGAATGCGATTAAATATATTTAGTAGGGGCACATGACAAAACAATTCTCTGTTCCTTCTTTAGGATAAATTCAAGGCCAGCATAAGAAAACCAATACCACAAATATTAATGCATCGATGAAACAATTGATTCACCAAATCGAAAACCAGCTTTAAAGATAAACCAACAATTAGGTTGAAGGACAATTATTTAAAATAACATGAATCATAAACTATCAAGTTTTTGTTGTTAATTAGTTTTTACTAAATCAATTTTAAGATTTAGGGTCATTCCTCAATTGGTGCTAGTAAGATAGATTTTAGTAGTTACATTGCAGAAGTTGATATACATCTGGTTATTCTGCTGTTGTTCTAACTTTTCTCCCTTAAAAATAAATTGTTTGTGGAAAATCTTGATTATAATATTGTATGAGTTTTATTTGTTTTGCAGAAGAGGGGAAGTAAGGACAAACATCAATTTAGTATTTGAAAAAGAAAATGTTTACAAAAAATCCCCAAAACGATTGTTCAAGAAATTTGAAAATGAGCTTGAAGAATTTTTCAGAATGTTAGCAAAAAAAAGAAAGAAGAAAATTTTAGGCCAACAATTCAAGGTATTCAAAAAAGAAATTCGGTTTCTGGCTTTATTTATAATCAATTGGATGAGGAAAAAGGTGTTAAATTAATTGTACCTGAATTGACAGAAAATAATGTGCGTCATTTTCTGATCTTATTTTTTTTCTTAAGAAAATAACGAGATATTTCAGAAAGGTTCCCTAAAAATGTTTTCTTTATGATAATTCCAAGGGCTTAGTTTGTTTAAAAATAAAGAAGTTACTTTTCTTAAAAATTGCAAAGTTTTTCTATCAAATAATTTGCGTTTTTAATTATTATAAAATCTACACACTATTTACACTATATACATTCGGAATGTTGTACTCATCTTTGTTGTTGTTATCACAACGTTTGAATTGTTGTGTTCTGCGGGATAACAACAACAAAGATGAGGACAATAGTCCGAATGTAAATAGTATAAACATTGTTAACTCTGCAACCCAGAAATTCAAAGAGAATAATTATCCCATTATTTTGAAGTCTGTATTTATTAAAATTTATAACTGCTAAACTTTAGAACCAGTCTGTATAAAGGCTCGTATTTTGTTTGAGTGTGTAAAAAGAGAGCCTCAATTGAGAGGCAAAGATAGATATCTCTTTTTGCAAGGCAAAAAGAAAAAAAGAGAAAATCCCACATGAAAGACTACTGCTTTAAAAATGTTTTTTTTTTATCGGGACGTTCTCAGTGCACGATGCCTATCTTTCAAGAATGAAGTAATGGAATCTTAAGTCACTCATTCTATGCATCCATTTGACGTTTGCATCGGATAAACGGAATAACATCTATATCTAAATGGAGGAATTTATTCGCAGGTGCATTGGCATTGGCAAATTGTTTAAGGTAAAGGCGTAGAAATCTTTGAGTGCTTTTCATAACAAAATGCAACGAAGCAAAAAAGTCAGATATGATAAAAATGATTCGTATGAGAAGTGAAGGTTTCCTAAGTGAGAAACAGAATTTCGATTATTGTTGAAAGGCTGGGTGTTGTTGTTGTTAATAGCATTAATAATAAAAATTTATTCTCGTTTTACCATCGAATTTATGAAGTTGTACAAATTGGGGGTCAAGTGATATCAAGGAGATTCCGAATAAAAACTAATGAAATGGTGTATATATATATATATATATATATATATATATATATGCCGTCACAAAAATAAGTTTAAATTACACGTTTAGTAGGATTAGACATTTAACTTACCAATAATGTTCTAGCAAATTCAGCTGTTCTTTCTATTGTTTCTTTAATTTTATATTACTTTTTATTATTCTCATTTCTATTTTTTATTTTTGTGCTGGTTATTTACTTGTGACTGTGAAATATATTTGCTATAAAGGTACTTTTTCCTTGATGCTTGTAGTTATTATTTCTCGTTTTTGTCTTGATTAATATGATATTTTTTCATGTCATGAATTTTCATTCTATAATTTTGTGAATCTTTCTTTATGAATCTTCTTTCTTATTTTGTGAATCTTTTTCCTTGTGAAACTTCTTATTTTCATTTTTTATTTCTCTATATTATTATTTTTAAATTTTAGATTATTTATTATTGTGAATTATTTGTGATTGTAATTATATTCTACTATACAAGCCATTTTTCTTTTTACAGTTTTATTTGTAAATTCTTCTTTTTTTGGTTATTTTTAGTTTTGTCTATATTGTATGTATATCATTGTGTGCATATATGAACTTTTGTTATTGTGTTTGCGTGCGGTTATATACTCTTGTTTGTTTATTTCTATTGTTTTCCTTTCATATTTTTGTACATGTGTGGGTTGGTGTATGCGTTCATTACTTTTTGTGACATTTCCGGTACGGTCGCTGCATACACCTCTACCATTCACCTAACCCCAATATTTCCTCTCTGTTTAACCTTTTTTTATATTCTGAGTTAAATCAAACTACTTGATTTTTGGCTCTGCGAAAATTCCGTTTTTGTATGCGTTTAATTATAAGTTGAGTTTTCTTATATATATATATATATATATATATATATATATATATATATATATAGAACAATGAGGATTTTTATGTAATGGTGGCATCACCCATTCAACGGATTGAACTCTTCCTACAACTACACGTACTTCCAATCTCATAATAGATAGCCAGCAATAGGCAGAAACAGAGGACAGAAGCCAGTAGATAGCCAAGACTGCTAACTTATTCCATTACTAATCCCAGTTCGAGGATTGAATTATAGTATTACTACCTAACTCGTATTTATCGTTCTACTAACAGAGTTCCAAGTATTTGTGTTTTGCTGTGTTTAATATATATATATATATATATATATATATATATATATCGTTATTTCCTATTTTGGTTGTTGTTGTATTATTTCTTGCTGGACTCTTGACCGGGTGAACGTTATTTTAAACATCTCACCACTATTTCTATTGCTCTGAACCTTTTTATTGCGAATATGCATGCTTGAGTAGGCAACATGTTTATCTTTTGAACAGTTTGAAAAAACCTCTACCGGCTTGTGCACTCTAGAGACTTAATAAAGACAGTGTACTCAACAGACAGTGGTTTTCCAACTAAGAGGTCACACCTTGTCGTAGAGCACATTTTCTTTATTAAAACTGTCGAATGGGTAGGTCAGCAGAGATAATTTACGTGATTTGAAGCGAAATAAAAACAGGTCGTCTATTGAAACGTATGTGTGTCTACAATAATTAAGTTGAAAGTAATGAGAAATTTGTCTTAATTATTTTATCTCAAGCAAGATAATTAAGTCACTAAGACGCAAGGGATTGCCTAAAATTAGAAATATATAAGAAAACACCAGCAAAAACGCTCTACATACATAGCTCCCAGGCAATGGTAATAAATTATTAGCAATGCTGGCTTCTTCTAGCTATTATAAGGGAGGTATATGTAGAAAGTATTACAGACATACCCTGATAGCTGCTGACAAATCGGTCAGGTTTCAATTCAGGCTGGAAGCAATCGGATATCTAGCCGTATGGATGAGCTGTGATACAACAAAACAAGATGACTATATATTTATTTTTCAACTTTTACATATGAACATATAACAGCTACTACAAAACTAAACATTTTGTTTCGACATTAAAACACAATTTATTCAATGTCGAAACAAAATGTACAACTATATATATATATATATATATATATGTGTGTGTGTGTGTGAGTATATATATATATATATATATATATATATATATATATAAACATGTTTTGTTAAAAACTATAGACAAGGAGAATTTTATTAATTTTTGATTTAATTTTTACAGTATTCTTACAACTTCCTTTTTTGCTGAAGAATGTAAAAATATTCCATAATTTTCGACCTTTTTTAATGAAACATGTTTATATAAAAGATTACTGCCAACATATTCATTAAATATTTTTTCATATCATTTAAATATATTTATTTATATCATAAGAATTATTGACATCTCAAATTTAAATTTTGATAATTAATCTCAACATTAATATTCCATATAATAATTGTTTTTATTCTCTTTTGCAATATACTTTACTTATAGATTAATCTCCAAAGTTTTCCCCCTCTTTTCTTCCTGAGGAAATTTTTAACGTAAATTATTTTGATCTCAAAAATTAGAAAATTTTAAAAGGCCAGGCAAAACTCGAAATCTTGCTTTTCTAATTTACTTATGTTAGGTGTTTATCCCTTATATATATATATATATATATATATATATATATATATATATGCAATATTACTTCAGATTAAATATATAATACATAAAAAAATTAAAATAGCAAAGTTAGAAGCTGAATCGATTTATCTCCTCTAATTAGCTCTACATTACAGAATAATTAAAAATCATCATCCGTTTTTTATATCCCTTTTTCACTCTAGTTCTAGTTTTATTTTCCTTCAGGCTCTAAATTTTCTTTTTCGAAATTAACCTATTTGGTTTATTAATAATGCTGTCATGATCTTCACTTTAATTTAATAGAATTTTCTAATAATATTAATTATATCATCTTATCAGAAATATTATTTATACAATTTATATATATATATATATAATATATATATATATATATATATATATATATATAGTCATCCGCAGACAGATCTGTTTCGTTGTATCATAGCTTATCAGTACGGTTAGACTTCGATTGCTTTTAACCCAGGATCGAAACCCGACCGAATTGGCATCAGTCGGCGACTGTTATTAAGAGACATTAAATGTCTTATGTTTAAGCACGAGCCGTTCTAAACATCGTATTTTGCCTTTAATTTCAGTTGAAAATAAAAAACAACAATTCTCCAACAGTTGACTAAGTTGGTTCTAAGCTTTCGGCAACTTCAAAGAGGTTATAAGGACGGTAACACAAAAACATCCACCATGAGTGACGATTTTATCTTGTGTTGACATAAAGCTCCGCTAGGCAACGGCAGCAGTTACCAAAAATAGCAAACGCAGTTCGCAAATTTGCAATGAGGTTCTATGACATCATACTGCGTGATAGCTCGAAATGACAACAGAACCATATATTCAGATGCAATGTAATATGTTATGACCAGATTTAAACGTGCTTTTATTAAGTGTGGGTTGTTTGGATTTAATGTAGATGGCCTCCAATATCTGAAGGTTCCTTTTGTTGTGTGCATGAGTAAGGATTATTGTATTGTTGACTAAAATCTGTCTGATATTACCTACATGGTTATGTTTTTCTGAGAAATGCTGTTTAATTTTACTCTGATCAGAAAGGTGACAGGTAAGGAGAGCGTGGTTGTAGTAAAACCAATATATGTAGTGGGTTTATTATTAATACCAGAGATACAATCTCTGAACGGGCATATAAATTGTACACTACATGGGTTTTTTGTAGAGGATTTATTTTAGTGCTTGTCGGGTTTTTTTAGAAACTATAAGATCAATTGTTTTTAATTTTTATAATATACGATAAGTTTAATTTGATTATTACTATCCACTGGTTTAACATTTCTACATGCTTTTTAGAGTTTTTCATCTTGTTTGTAATTATTATGCATTTGCTTGAAATAGTATAAGTTAATAGTGTTATGTTTTTTTTATATTCACCATTATTATTAATATTATCAATATTAGTGGAGCTATTGTTAAGTTTGTTGAGATACATTTTAATTTGTTGATCAATAACGGAGTTAGGAAATCTATTATTGACAAGTATTTGCTTAATGTTGGGTAATTCTTTATAAAATATGGATTTGGAATAAGATATCATTTGTGTGCGTTGAATTAAGTTTTTATAACATCTAACTTATATCGTTGGGGGCATTCACTATTATAATTATTTTTGGTACCTGTTGCCGTTGCTGTCTGTGTTTTATATCAACACAAGATAAAATCGTTACTGATGGTGGATGTTTTTGTGTTACCGTCCTTATATATATATATGTATATATTTTTAATCATATCACCCCAAGCACTGATGCGCAGGGGGCTACGAAGAGTAAAAAGATTGGAAAAGAGAAAGCCGGAAACCACATCGTAAACAGGGAACAAGGGATGAGCCTCTTCACCTGTTCAATAGACATGGGTGGAGTGTGAACCGGGCGACAATTTAGTCTATCTACTCTATTTGAAAAAAAGGGGTTGGTGACTTGCTAAGTTTTAACTTAGTTAAAGTCCAGTCAAAGAAATTTCTGCTAAAAAAACAAAATCAATCCTTCACTTAGGCATGTAAAGTTTAGAATTAAGCAAAAATTAGTCAAAAACGAACAAAAAAATGGCTTACTTTTAACAATATTCAAGACAAGATTCCATCCCAAAACACACATTGTTTCTGCCAGTGAGTTGAAAAAATATATTTTTTAAAAACTTTTTGGCCAGAGAATGCTGGGGAATGGGAGAGTCAATTAAATAGCCAGTGTGACTTATAAACCAAGCTTACTAAAATACAGCCGGCCAATAAAATAGAAAGAAAGAAAGAGACTGACTGACATACAAGGGAAAAAATAAAATAAAGAAAAAGATTCCACCAGTCAAAGAAATATCTGCTAAAAAACAAAATCAATCCTTCCAATAGGCATGAAAATTTTAAAATTAAGCAAAAATTAGGCAAAAACGAGCAAGAAAAATGGTTTACTTTTAACAATATTCAAGACATGATTCCATCCCAAAACACACATTGTTTCTGCCAGTGAGTTGAAAAAAAATAAGTTTTTCTGAAGATGGTTCATATGAGCCGAAAGCCTAGAACCAACTTAATAAAAAATTATCCAAATGTTGGAGAATTTGTTTTTATGTTCAACTGAAATTAAAGCCAAAATACGATGTTTAGAACGGCTCATGATTAAACATAATTGACATTCATTGTCTCTTATATTTAACAGTATATATTTAGAAAATTATTTGTTGCCTCGATACACTATATATATATATATATATATATATATAGATAGATAGATATAGATATAGATATATAGATATATATATACGTGTGTGTGCGCGTGCGTGCATTTAGAAATGTTTATTTTCCGCAACCTAGGTTTTAAGCTTTTGGTATTTTCGAGTGATTTATAGTAACAAAATTTTACCTTCTATTAAACACTTAAACAGAGATTTTGTACGAACAAGCGAATGGAATTTTCAAACAACTGAAAAATGTTAAAAATTAGGAAGCAATTGTTTAAGGATCTGATAAACAACTTCATTCATGTTTGTATGAACTTATGTATTTATGGGGATGATTACATCTGGTCATAATTTTTGATCTTCCATTTCGTAATGTTTTCATGCTAGGCACAATATAATAGCCAATTTTTCGTCCTGCTATAATCTGTATACATTGCCACCTTTTTTATGGTTTGGCTATTTGAAGTATACTCCAAGTTATATTACAGATTTTCCATTTTTCAATTTAAATTTCCACACGTGATTAGATTGTTTGGTACAATACTTAAGGTTTTCTAGTTTAAATACAAATTTATGCTTATTCCATTTGATTTTAAAACTGTCTTTGGTATATCCCAAATGTTTTTTCTTTGTCCATCTATGTTATGTATCTTTGTTTTGTAAATAACCCTTTCTGTATTACAAATTCCGTTAAGTGGGCATTTGTTTTTTTCCCGACAGTTCGATTCCTTGTTAATGATGTTATTTTGTACGTTGTTATTTGAGTTTCTGGCCTTTTGTTTTATGCATTTTCCTAAATTACTAGTACAGCTCTAATGTAATTTGATTGAATTCCTATTGAACAATTTGCTTAATTCTGAGTTTTTTTAGAGAAGAATTTAATTTTAAAAATATTTGTCCAATATCAGATTTTACTTCGAAGTTAAACGATATGATGAGCCAAATAAGGTTTAAATTTCTATTATTATTTTCGTTTGTTTGTTTGTTTGGCTGAAGTATGTATTCTAAAATGTTCTAATGACCAGCTTCCTTTTAGGCTTTATCATAATCGTTTTCTGTTCGTCAAGGATTGCTTTGTTTGACGGATTTCTGATAGCCTGTACTCTATTCCTTTATAAATATATTTGATTATACATGTTGTATGTTTAGATCTTGTGCTTACGTACTTTAATATTGTGTTTGTTTTCATACGTGGAGAGACACTGCTAGTTTGTAAATTAAATTATACATCTAAATATTGGACTGCCCTCTTGTTTGTTTCAACTACTATTTCAAAATCTTGATCTTTTTTGGAAAGTTTGGAATACACTTTTCTTATTCTATAATTCACTCTTTTGTTGTCCGGTGCTATCATTAATCCGTCATCACTGTATAATCCGTAGTTGTCAAGGTGGATTATTTAATTAATTTTACTTAGTGTATTTCCACCAGTTCACAATTGGGACAAAATTTCAGAATTGATAAATACATGTTCTAAGTAAAATAAATAAAATAATTTACATAGACAATCACGGATTCTACAGAGATGACGGATTAACGATTATACAAACATGGATGAAAGTGTTCTAAGATCCTTAAATAACTCCAACTAATTTTGAAAATATTTCGGTTGTTTGGAAATTCCAGTCGAGCGTTCGTCAACATCCTTGTTCGAAACATTTGAAAAACGGTAAAATTAAGTATTGTAAATTTGTTAATCACCTGAAGATACCGGAAGTCTGAAACATAGGTCGCAGAAATAACTCAGTTCCAATGAAAAATATTCAAAAGTTCTACAATATAAACATATTGAACAATTTTAATAACACTGTGTACTGTTTTTAATTATGACCAAAAAGTAACTAATTTCATATATATATATATATATATATATATATATATATTAGGGTAGGTTGATTTTCAATTTTTTTTTAATATCAAAAAGATTCACACGGGCAAAGTTGGGTATTGGTATGATAAGTACTGACACCAAAAAGTAGGTTTGTAGCATGCACCAATTTTTGAGCATTTAGTTTAAAAGGTTTGTTAATATGAAGTATTGAAAATTCTTGCTTTTCATACATTTAGATATGAAATTCATAATTTAAATCCAGAAAAGTTTGTTAATTTATATTATTCAAATAAAATGAACACAATATATCAAAAAGTAGCAATTTAAATGAAATTATAACCTCCTATCCCAACCCCAAAAGCTCAGATAAGCTTCAGTTTACCTCATTAATTGAGATACATCAGTAATAACATTACAAGATATTGTAAAATAGTCATTTGTTTCTGTTAGCAATGAAACAAAAGCAAACAAGTATGAACTCTGCTAAGAACAAATTAAGGGATTATTTTAATATAAACTACCATTGTAATTTGAACACTCCAAAATTCTACTGATTATTAATAGTGGGATTTCTATTTTATATAATAATTGTTAAGCATAAAATTATAAAGGACATGACAAAAACATAAATGTTGTGAGAATAACAGCAATTTTTATGTTTGCATCATATTAAACTGCTCTACATAAAGGTCCTTTGAAGCAAAGGAATGCCTCATTTCATGGCATAAAACTTTTGTAATGATGTGCCTATGCCTTGCTTCAGTTCCATAGACTGACTGGGAAGTTGTAGGTGTTAATTTTACTGCCCATTCGACACTTTGTCAGTGTAAATGCAAATCAGGTAACTCTAATTTTGTCCCACTCATTGAAGACTCGAGGACTCATAATCAGAAAATTTATTCTGTGAATCCAGGCTCACAAACTCCATTTTGAGACAGGTCGATCAACTGAGTGTGTTGCGTCAAAATGTATCTTTGATATTTTTTAACCTCTTTCTGGTTGGCTCTCCACTCATGAAAAAAATTAAAAAAATTCAATCAAAATCAAAATTAATCTTACTTGTCTTAATATTTATAATAAAATTAGAATAGTACTTTAAAATGAAACTATAAACCGATGAAATCATTTTGATCAATATTTTGTGAGTTACTTACCTAATGGCTAAACTTCTTTTTATAGCTTCTTCCCTCATTTCCATTTCGTCTGATTTCAACATTAAGTAACGTTAAGAATTATTTTATTAATAATCTTCAGCATTTTAACTTGACAGTATATTCTTGTAAATTCTTTGGATTGTTGTTATGCCAACTGTATTTTTTAAACTCTTAGCAATTCTGAGAGCTCTAGAAATCCTGCCAGAATTTGTCATTAGCAACCACAATATGAACAATATTATATACGAATATAATACAATGCTGATAGCAGACACGGAAAGGAAACTACAGAACCTCCTACAGAAGGTAGCTAAAGAAAGCGGAAAGAAAATTACATAAACTACAAGAAAATTAAATGCATGGTTTTCAACAGAAGAGATCAAAATCCTAACTATAGTCTGGGATACTAAAATCTTGTAGGTTCAGAATTTTAAATACCTGATTAGTGCTCTTACAGAGAATGGAACGTGCAACACTAAGATCCGAAGGTGTATTGACATGGTCAAGGATGCATTCCAAAAGCTGAGTAGAGTATTAAAAGACAGGAAAATTTTGCTGCAAACAAAAAGAAAAATGAGTACTGGATCGACTATTTCTTCAATGGGATGTATGTTCTTTAATATGACAGCGACTGTTGGAAAATCTTGTCAAGTTGAAGGAAAGACATGAAACAAACAAAATATAGTTCTACATAAGGGTGCTGAGGATACCAAGGACTGAATATGTGAGTAAAATCAAGATTTTGGAGAGGATAGAAACGAAAAGAAAACATACTTAACACCAGGAAAATACAGCTGAAGTTTCTGGGACATAAAATGAGGAGGAAGAGCTTGGAGAATCTGATACTCACAGAATAGAGAGGGGGATAGAGTGACAATGAAACGCAACACGTGATATACTGAGTTTGAGTAAATCTTTGGCGGATCAGGGTTTGAGAAGAGTAACAAGAGAAAGGACGTTAAGACCTACAAGGGATAAGTTGATGTGGAATGCAATGATTACCTATATCCCGTAGGGACACGGCACAGAGAAAAAGATATATGTCCAAGTTCAGGGATGTATCAACGTAATATTTTTTAGACACTTGTATGGTTCATATCGTACATTGCAAGATGTTCATTCCTATAGGAATAGTTCCTTTTCTACATCAGGTATAAATGGAAATTGCTCTGTATTTCATCAATTTCAATTAATTTGAGTCATTTATTTTTTCATGTAAAATCGATCTATTAGCCTGAAACCTGGAACCAACTGATGATTTCATGGCCTTTTCCTATTTTTAAAATAGCTTCACTTTAAGCAATGCAATAAAGCTACTAAGGCACAAGGAGTTACTGACTGTGAACGTATATGAGAAAAAAAAACATTATTAAAGGAGAGATAGTAGTAAGAAAAAAGAAACAGCAATTAAAAATAAGCATTTAAATTTTTGATGTTGACTGGAAAGCAAAAGGCAGAAGAGTTTCTCAAGCGATAAATGCAACAAAATTAATTGCTCGCATAACACCTACGTTTTCCGTGGTAAAACGATGAGACCTAGCTTCTAATATAGTACTGGTTAACTTTATAAAGTCGAGGTACCAAAGAAGAAAGCGCATCAGAAAAATTACCTTAAACGTATTTATAGAAAATGGCACAGGAAAGCTACGTTATGGCACTGGGTAAGTAACTGAAGCCGAGATACCATGTTAGGACAGATAACGTTGCATATTCTTTTTTGTATTTTATCAAGATTATATTGAACCAGATGATAGGTCTTCTGCTAGGAAAGTTGGTTCACATCGGTTATTTCTTGAATAGGTTCTCGGATCATTAGCATTACAAGGAAGCTCAATTTTGCTTTCATAACTAAATATTAACGGTGCTCATTTCCCATTATTTTCATAGCATATGTGCTTTTGGTCAGCCTTCTAGTTTGATTCGATTTTTTGTTAATAATATCTTTTCCTTTTTGTATTATAATACATCTAGCTAGAGCAATTATATACGGTATCCTTATTGTATGAAATGGCAATTCACTCGTAATCATATCTATTACTTATTGGATATCCTATCTATTACTTATTAAATTTGGGTCTCTTTAATACTATCTTTAATCTCTTTTATTTAAGTAAGAACATCTATCGGAACCTCACATCCAAGACGCTTCTAACGTCAGCAAGATTTTTCAGAATAATGTTGAGTGCTAAATATTCCAAGCTCTTTATATTTTTCGGTTTTGATAATTCTTTAGGACACTGAGAATATATTCAAATTTTTCTTCAAATTAACTCTTCTCATTATAAAATTTAAATTAACTACATGAAATAGTTAAGAAAGGTCCGAATTCCATGTAATCAATCAGCGCTTAGTTCATTTAGCACTAGAAATTTTTATGCGTATCTTAATCAGAGCTGATTTAGAGTGGTGTTGTGACGCACTTAAATTGGTTATACGGAGAAAGTTGAAAACAGTGCCTTAAACTACTGACAAGAAAAAAATGGTGATTTATTTAAATGCTAAATCAAAACATCGAATTCCTGCTGTTATAAAGTAGTGACAAATGAAGAATATTTTCTTTTTCTATAAATAATATTGCAATATTTTTTTTTTGTTGATGTCTATATTTTTTCTGGTATAACATAATTACTTTTCGAACATTCTAATATATTTAGATATTAACATAGTTCAGTGGTAGTTGCCACTTTGTTTTAACCCCTTCCTTTTTTTTTAATTAAATTACTATTCATAATCTGATATTTGGCGATATTTGTCTGCATATAGTGGGTATTGAATACTTTTCCAAAACATTCAAAAGGTCTGTGACTATGCCATCTTTGACTGGTGCATTCTTTTGAAATGCAATACTTATTATGTAGATTGCAGATCGTGCATAACTCTATATCATTCATTTTCTGACATCCAGATGGCTTTTATATTTTTATGGTCATCTTAATTTATAATATTCTCTTAGTCTTATTTCCATTTACTTTTTTCTGCCTTTTCAATTTGATCTCCTATTTTTGTGCCTATTTCGGTTTTGTCGCATTTGTTCTCAAGTTGGTATTTTGTGTTTCCATTTCTCATTGCCTCTTCTGATTTCTTCTTTACTTGTTAACTCTGGTTATTTTTTACTACGTTTTGCGAATTATTTGGTTCTCCTCTTTGATTGAATGGTAAATGTGCTGGTGATAAAATAGATAGATGTTCAGAGTAAGAATGTTTGTCGTTATATTTAAAATATTTACTTTGTTCGGACTATTGTCCTCATCTTTATTGCCATATTCACAAAGTTTCGACCGTTGAACTCACAAGTTACTAAATCTAACCAACTGTTTTATCCAGTGAGCCATTTAGACCCAGTGACTTGACACAAACAATTGTGAGTTCATTGCCTGGCTAAAACAGTGGTAAGTAAAAACGTATATTTGAGTTAAAAGAGAGATAACTAAGGCATCGGGAAGTGGCATGACTCATGGAACGAGAACACTATACCCCATTGATTGAATAAAGAGTTCGGTTCGAAATTTTAATTACTTGAAGAAGGTTGGAGCGTATAACGGCCGAAAAGTTGTGAATATGGCAATAAAGATCAGGAAGACAGTTCTTACATTGAATGACTACAATATCTCAACTCAAACGTATAAGCAAATATCCGTTACATTTAGTTAAGCGCAAATAATGTTGGTGTAGGTATGATTCCATATCTTCTCCCCATCGTTTAGCTAAATAGTAGGAACTGTATCTAGAAAAGTCATTACTATCATAAAAGTAATGTTTAGCTATATATATAAGTAAATATAGCCTAAACATTATATATATATATATATATATATATAGCATAAGCATAAACCACACATATATATATATATATATATATATATATATATATATATATATATATCCAATACAAAAATCTAGAATTGAGCCACCACCTACCGCGGTTTCACACAAACGATTCTTCAGGTCAAGAAGAACGGTTTTTTTCTTTCAAACGAGCACTAGACGTATTGTTCTTGTGCGCTGTTTGTTTCTTTTCTTTTCTCCCCCTTTATTTAACCCACGAAGGAGTCCTCGCCGGGTCAGAACGCAGTTTAGTACTGTTAGCATTATTTTCGGATATTTAGTCTGTTATTGTTAGTGTTGACTTACTGTGATTAAGTTCATTACTATGTGTGTGTGTGTGTGTGTGTGTGTGTGTGTGTGTGGTTGTAACACCCGGCACATTTAATTTATTTGTTTAAACATTATGTTTAATAGATACTTGTATTTGAGTAGATATTCTGTTTTTAATTAAACAGTATATATATTATACCTGTCTGACTATTTTTGAGAAATTTTGTTAGCAAATATTCTACCGAATGACACGCATACACAGGCGCCCACACACACGTTTATGTGAAAATCACGGTTTTGATATGTAAAATGTTCAAGCAGTTTTTGTTCTTTTATGTACCATGAGTTACTAGAACTGTAACAATCATATCCCTTCACATTTGTCTATTATTTATAGCCTAAATTTACTAATTTTATCTTTTTTCTTTGTCTCCTAAACCCTGTTATAGTATTCTTTTGAACAAGCTCATTATGCGCTGTTTTCCTCTGTTTCATTTGCCTTCAGTATGCCTTGTGAGTGTCAATTTCTATAAGTCCTCTTTTCTTATTATGCATCTAGAAATTTCAACTGTCTCTTTCTGATTTTAAGCATAAGACTTCTTTTTGTTTCTATTTTCTCGAAAA
The DNA here is from genome assembly GCA_037127315.1 of Ascarosepion bandense. NCBI lineage: Eukaryota > Metazoa > Mollusca > Cephalopoda > Sepiida > Sepiidae > Ascarosepion > Ascarosepion bandense. Next base: position 153,708 of record JBBBDQ010002324.1, read on the forward strand.
AATTTGATGTTTACATGTTCAGTCCATGGTATTCTCAACATCCTTCTATAGAACTATTTTCATGTCGCTTAATGTCTTTATCTATGAAGAGGTTGTCTAGCATAGACTGCTATATTGTACGACTAATATTACGTTACAATTCAGTGCTCTGTTATCTGTTTCTAATGAGACTTTTCTTATATTTTAAATAATTTTTCTAGATTTCAAAAGGAATATTTCGTTATCGCAATGCGCCTTCGTATTTCAATAGAGTGCTTTCAATTCATGATATTTAAATTGCTGTAACTGCTTGAGTTTAGTATCACCATTTTGTATTTTGCGTGTTGAGCTGTTATTTTTCTAAGAGCCTAACTTTCTGACTTGCAATTAATGCTTAGTCTTTTCTTCTCAATTTCTCCCACTGCCTTCTATAAGTGTTCTTGTGGTTTCTTTTTTTATGTTGTTAAGACTGTGATTACCAATAATGAATCCTGATAGGAATTTTAATTCTCTCAGAGAATTAAAATTAATTATTTTCACTGTAAAAATAATTATTTCACTGTAAAGATTGAATAAATCTGGTTGGTAGATACATTCATGACTTACTCCATTTTCTTTATTTGTATATTTACCAAATTCTTTTTCTATCCGTATGCAGGCAGTTTAGTGTTATTATAGGTTCTGGAATATTCTAATATCTTTCCCAAATATGCTAAGATTATAGAACATTTTCAAGAGTTTTTTTGTAATACAAACGCTCTGATATAATTTACGATTGTGATAAATTTAGACCTGCCTAATGCTTCATTATTGTGAGCTTGTGTGATATAAAACTCAAAATTAGTAATTATATGTAGGCGCCTCCTGTAAGGCTGACTTCAACATCCTCACCTTGTTTTTGGTTATATCTATACGCATGATAGTTGCACGGAAATATATTTGTTGTTTACAGACATAAGAACACAGATATGTACAAACACAGACGCACCTACATGGTCGAGCGGTCGGGTGTATATGTAGGAATAAAAAATTATCTATCTCTTCTACATCTCTATACTGACAAGAGTAGTGTTACTACTTCAATTGCCTAACTGAAATTGTATTTTCATCTGAAAGTTTCCTTGGATAATGCGCGATCGTATTGATTCATTTTCAAGTTGCTGAAGAAGTGAAAATAAACCATAATACACCTACTGCATCGAAAAAAAACCTACAAAAGAAATCAAATGCAATGTGCCAAATGCCAAAACGATGGCAAGATAAGCTTCTTCATGGCATGGTCAACACTACCCGTACTAAACAAGCTGATGTTGGCAAAAATCGTTCCCGTCAGTGTTTACATATTACCCAGTTAAAAGTTGAAGTTGAAAGTTTTATTCTAGCTGTACAGGACCAATAATTGCTAAGTAGAAGTTACCAAGCACAATTACTGACATTTGCGTTAATCCAACATGCAGATTCCGTCATAAATATGCAGAAACAATTGACCATATTCTATCAGGTTACACAGTGTTATCACCTCAGTCAGTTAGTTAAGTGACATACATGATGCATCTTTGAGTGATCATGTCTGGTGAAAGACATGACTGACTGGAAAAGTTTTTCACCAGTAGGTTGTCATTATATTCTGCAGTAGATTGGTTGCAAAACAAGGTTCAAGAACCCACCAGTCCTGCTATTTAATCCATAATTTTGGGGAGAAGAGATGAATTTAGACCTTTTTGAATGGTATTTGTGCGTAAATTGATCTAACTAATTCAACTGGAATTCGAATCCGGCTTTCCGACTTCCCGTTCCTAGTCGATATCCACTGCACTACAACGCGCCTACTGCATTCGGATTGATTTGAAAGGGTCCCGATAGACACATTAAAAAGATTCTTATTAGCCGAAACCCTAAAAAAATTAAAAGAAAGATTGTGCTCACAATGTAAATGACACGTTACGAAAAGATATATCTATGCAAAATGTGTGATTTCGTTTTTTTTTTCTTACAAAAATATTAAGTGGAAAATGTCACGAAGCCATTTCTGACATTATGCTGGGACCCGGAAGCAAATATGTATACAAGAGAAATGAAAGGGAATAATAAAAATGCTACATATGTGTTTGTTTTGTATTGAATACCAAGCTGAATAAAAGAAACAAAAAAAAACAACAACAAAAAAACAAAAAACAAAAACAGAATATGAACCATAAACACTGTAACTGTCTACATGCTTCAACATGCTGGACCATAGCTGGACCATAGCTAACATTAAGTGAATGGACGCCAAAGCGTGAAGGCTTCCCACTTGGCACCACATGCATTATCCCAAAGCTGATATTGATCATCTATATATGCCCAGATCCGAAGGAGGAAAAAGATTAGTTCCACAACAACTGTTTTACAAGACTGCAATAATCGGCCTTCATAGATAACTATAAACTACAGATGGCTAGATGATATGACAAGGAACATTAAAGAAGTAAGAAACTTTATTCAATAATAAAGAAAGTCAACAAATTCCAAACAGATCTTTAAGCGCGTGAAGAAATGCAAGTAAAGCATAAAACATCAAATGCATCTTCAAAAACTTTAAAAAGAAACCAAAAGCAAATAGAATCGACCAGATACAAAACAAACCTCTTCACGGTCAATATTCAAACAAACTGATGTAGACAAACCCCAGTATATATCAGTGGCTACGTAGTGCAGGGTTAAAAGCTGAAACCTAAGGTTTTATTCTTGCCACACAGGACCAATGCTTGCGAACTAGAAATTATCCAGCAAACCTGCTGAAAAGTGATGTAGCCCAAAATGCATATTCTATGATAAATATGAAGAAGCAATTGAACATCTTGCACCAGCTAGCACAGTATTTGCACCCACTGATTATAAAACCCGGCATAACAGAGTAGGCTAATATCTGCTTTGAAAAATCTGCAACGTTCACAGGAAGGAAACTGCAAGAAATTAGTATGAACACCACCGAAACTTGCTTACGGAGATAAGACATGTAACAATTTTATGCCAATTATACAATACAAAGAGAGTAAAATCAAAGCTAATCGCTAGGATATCGTGATCAGAGACCGCAAAAACAAAATGCATCTTCTTAGTGACAAGGCAGTACTTGCAGACTGTAATGTGTTTTGGAGAATACAGGGACCGTGAAATCAAAACCTTAAAAATATGGCCTAGGAGGATATCAACAACTCCAGTTGTAATTGGAACCATCGGATTGACTGGAAAATATTCTATTATATTTATTGAAACGGGTCCTGGTAGCTTAAGCCTTAAGAAAATACAAAAATACTAGCATAGACCATACCTTACGAAGGTTTTAACTTTAGTAAAATATGCGTGATCATAAGTATTTTTTCAAAAATGCCCAGTGGATAATGCCATGATAATATTTCCGACCTTCCGTCTCTACTTGAGATCCGGAAAGAATTGAGTATACATCAGAAATCAAAGTACTAATACTACTACTACTAATAATAATAATAAATGTATTTATTTCGTTATCTGCATAAAAAGGCATACGTTGTGAAGTCGATATTATAACTACTTTGTATTAGAGCTGCATAGCCGATACTACATCAATCCTACATGACATATATTTAGTTTGTCGAATGTCATAATCAAGCACATTAATCAGCCTATATTACCAAATATGAGTAACGTATCCTTTACTCATGGTACATACTTTAATATATTAAATATTTTGCAACTACATCGGCAACAAAACATGCATAGTAAAAATATCGTTTTGCGGTGTTCTACATTTATGAGTTAAAATGCTTGATATCAGGAAAAATGTATTTAAATATAAAAGTGAGGTTAACAGTCGACAGTCAGTTTCATGCTTAAATACAATCCTCAGGTTTGACAATTGGGTTTAAACATGAAATAATGTCACCGCTTGAATTGACTTTGATTTCCGCACACACACACACACACACACACACACACACACACACACATATATATATATATATATGGTTAAACCAACACAGTACCAAGAGCTCAACCCAAAATGACAAGTAGTCAACTCATTATAAAGCAATTAAGCGGACCTCAACTTAAGCTAGAAAAAGTTAGCACAATAAAAAGCAAATGAAAACCTGCAGACACTAAAAAGAGGACAACACAATAGAAAGTACTAAAAAGCAATTAACCATATGTAGAACTACTCACATTATATTCACTGTTTTAAATGAATGTTTTGAACGTTGCACTTTTATCGGACTGAATTTATGTTGGCATTTTTCTTTTAATTAAAATTTAAAATTGCCAGCATCCCTCGTATACACACGCTCACAGACAGTTATATATAAAGAATCTTTATAAGGAAATAGTGAGTGGTAGTTTCTGGTCATGCCTTATTTAGTTCAGGTTCTTGACTGTTTCCTGTTGAAAGAAATTATGCTTCTATCGTTCTTCTTTACGTTCTTCTTCTCATCTTTCCACCTCCGCTGGATAAGTCGTGTTGCCACTTGTTGAGCAATGAACCGGACACCGTATGGAAATGCACGCCAACTCGAAAGGTTTCTGTCCAGTTATTTGAAAGCGAAATGCCTCACAACTGGAAATGGCCTGGTTTCCTCGAGCTGGACGCAAGTAATCGCCATCAAACGTCACACACTGATTCCCGGCTTCACTTTAAAGATATTTCTCGCCGATTTTGAAATCATAGCAACTCAGATCAATCTTTGCCTTTTGATTTGGCCGATTCAAGTTGTACAAATATTCCATTTCCGCCTCATTTATTGCCATTTCTCAGCCGCACGCCAAGTTTCAGCTGGGTTCGACATCAAGGCTTTTATTCAATTCATCGCTATATCGGCAAGAAAACAGGTATCGATTATAGCAGATTTTAAAGAAATATCTGCCGTCGAAATCGGACGTTTGAGATTTACTCAAGGTCTATGTAACTGTTATGTACAAATGTATATTAGCTAGTAGATCGAGTTAATAACGCCAAAGGTTTGTACAGATTTAAAACCATCATCATTAGTAAAATATCTGACACCCGCGGATATCTGATCAGCGGTCAATATACAGAACATCAAATAAAGATTTTATTGGAAAGAAAAAACTCTCCATTCAAGCTAATAATCAAAATGTCAACAATAAGAAAAATAGTGGTTCATTTTAAAATATTGTTCAGTTGAGCGGCTCCGATACTCCCTATGTGGCCGAGTTGTTAGAAGCATCTCTGATCAGACGATACTTTCTCTTACAGAGGGAGTTGCATGTTCGAACGCTGTCGATTTCTTTATTATATTTTTAATTGCGCAGGTCGGTAGACGTAATTCTCACTCTTATATATATATATATATATATATATATATATATATATATATATATTACGTGGATTAATATGAAGGTACACATACGTATAATATTATTATTCAGGTGTTAATAAAACAGTGTTCAATGTATTATGCACAAAGTTGTTTTATATATGTATATTCACAAATATACATTTTCTTTTACATCAATGGCACGACTCACAGTTTCATGCATTTGAACAAACATTTTTATAGATTTGAATTTAAGTTCATTCGATGTTCATGCGATTTAAATCTTGTAATGTTAGTGTTCTACTTTTTAATAACAAGAATAAAATTTAAATAGACAAAGACTTCATAGAGGTAAAAAAAATACAATTAAAATTTATAAAATAATAATATTAAAATGCATGGAGATTAAATCAAAGGCGCGTAATTCATAAGCATTAATAGTAATATTTGCAAAAGAAAGAAAGATAAAGAAAGAAGGAAAAAAAGAAAGAAAGAAAGAAGGAAAGAAAGAAAGAAAGAAAGAAGGAAAGAAAGAAAGAAAGAAAGAAGGAAAGAAAGAAAGAAAGAACGTAAAGGAGTGTGAAAGAAAAAGAAAACAATTCGGGTGTAAGAATTTAAATAAGTACTTTTTTCTATGGCAACATGTGGTCATTAAATCCCTCTTTTGTAAAGTAGATTAGGGTTATTTAGTTGGTTTAAACTGACAAGTTTTCCTAAATTTCATAAGTTACATCTATCTCCATTTTCATTGTAAGATTTGGATTTAGTGACGATATTTCAGGCTATATTTGGGTTAGGGTTAAGTGAGTCTTAGGAAACTTAATAGTAAAGTGAGAAAATGTTTGCGTGTGAGGTGTTTCATCCGAAAATAATGATTGAATTGTTGCAACTACGCATGCACGAGAAGAGAGTGCGGTCAGATTAAAAATGAAAGTCGGAGAAAAACAAAAAGATAACTGACCCACATGCCCCACCCTTACATATGAAATCAGGACCCAAAGCAGCTTATGAAAGCGTTTGACAATGAAGACTTATGTTTTCAGTAGATTTTTCGGGCATTTCTTGGTCTCAGCATAGAAATAATGAAACCGGTATTTTTGACAAATAAAGCATACATTCGAAAACTCATCAAGTATGACAACTTTGTTAACTCTATAAATATTCAGTTAATGGTCATACGTGATACACGTTTGGGCGATCATGTCTCGAAAAAGACATGACTGACTGGGCAGAAGATTTTTCGTGCAGTAGGTTTCTGCGGTAGACTGGTTGCCAACAAAGCTATAGAACCCAATCTGTCCTGTTGTTTAACCAATAGCTGAGGAGAAGAGACGAATTAATACCTTTCCCAAAGGTATTTGAGCGTAAATGAATGCAACGAATTCAACTGGCATTCGAACTCTGCTCTTCGATTTCTCGTTTCGAGCCGATATCCACTGCAATGATACTATTAGTATTATTGAATTAAATTCCTGTTGCTCTCGTAAAAATACTTTTTTAGGTAATCGCAAGAAGATAACTATATGGAACTAATCGATGGGATGTTAGCAAACTACATTTCCTGCATAGACACTTGAAAAAGTTTCCAGAAAATTGTGGCGATGAAAATGATGAACACAGAGGAAGTTTTATCAAGATATAAAAGTCATGGCGGACAGATATCAAGGGATATGCATTAAAAGATTTATGGCAGATTGATGTTAGAACCAGAAGAGTGACAAAACTATGGATTATTCGCGAAAATGAAAAAAGCTATTGTTATAACGTTTTGTTTTTAATTTATAACTTTATATTATATCAAACATATTTGTGTTCTAGCTTACTTTTTAGGTAACACTTTATTTGATTTGCATTTTCATATGCTGTTCATTCTTCGCTTTTCAGAAAAAGAAGTTAAAACAAGTAATTTTCCTGTCTTTGGCTAACATCTAAAGCAAAAATTCTAGAGCTGAGAAAAAATTCTATGATAAGCATAGACATAACCCAGTGGATATAAGATTTGGTTAGTTTCACTGACCTGACCCAAACTGTTCTGAGTTCCATACCTGGCCACAGTAGTGGTGAACAAATAATTTAGAGAGTTAAGATCAAAGGAGATAATTACGAAGCATACGAAAATATAATCAAGCATGGAACGAGAAAAATCTGTCCCAGTAATCCAAATAAAGGGTTCTGTTCAAAATTCTATACACCTGAAGAAGTACAATTGCTGAAACGTTGAAAACATGGTGATAAAGATGGGAACAACAGTCCAAACGATGTAAATAATGTAAATACTGTCCCAGCCCAGAAGTATAGACAAATAGGCATAACCTGTTTAAAATTATTTATGGTTTCCTTTACACCATTAAAACTAGACTAACGTAATTATAGAATTACCAGTTTTCATAGCATTTTTTTTTATAAGCATTTCACCCCGAGCAAGGCATTTCACTGCCACTACTGCGCAGGGGGCTACATAGAGTGGAGAAAGGATGGTTAAATATAGGAAATGTCAGAGGGTGGGTGATAGGCGGGTAAGGACACCGAGAATGAGGGTTGGGTAGATGAGAGTGTTCTGAAAATAATTGGAAGTTAGTGTGATAGGAGGTGTCTATTGACCTGGAGATTGTAGCTGTCGGGAAAGCAGATTTCTGGAAGGGAATTCCACAGGCGGGAAGTGCGAGAAAAGAAGCTGTTGGAGTAGAAATTACGATTACATCTTATCTGTTTAACTGTAAAAGGGTGGGACCTAGTTGCTAATCTAGTATCTCGTATACATTCTTGCTTAGGCGGCACCAGTGATCTAAATTCGTCGGAGCAGAAGCCATGAAAGTACTTGTAGAAGAGGCACAGGGAAGCCACATCACGCCGGTGAGAGAGAGGCTGCAGCCGGTCTGCCAAGTCAGTATTAACCACGTTACAGATTTTCCTTTGTATTTTGTCAAGAAGCCCAAGGAGAGTAGCAGGGGCACCCGACCAGATATGGCAGCAGTATTCAATACATGGGCGGATGGTAGATTTGTATATGTGCAGGATATATTCAGGCGGGAAAAACTTCCGGGCCCTGCACAGAGAGCCGACTTTCATAGCGGCAGATTTGGCAATGGATTCGATATAGTCATTCCATTTGAGGTCCGCCGAAAGTGTAAGGTCAAGGAGGTGTACTGTTTTACTCTCTGGGAGGCAAGTAAATTATAAGGAATTTTGCTGAAGCTTTTTCGCCGTCGTTAAGGAATTTATTCTTTCTTCAAAATAAAACTTGAACTAGGATGCATAGCTAATTAATTTTCTTTCACTTAAAAGTAACATTTAAAAATATGATATAACATAAGACTAATTTAGACAATGATCCATCTCTCATTTGTTTATTCAGAGTCAAGCAACGTCGAACCTCGTGGGTAACCGCATCGAATCATTAAATACTATAAACAGTAAATAGTAATAAGTAAAAAATTACAAATGTGTCAATGTGTCAAAATTTTATGACTTAATTGAAAGCACTCAAAAATATGAGATTATAATCAATATAATTTTTATCTGAAATACACCAGAGTATTTTGCTTACTGGAAATAGTAAAATTAATGATTTAACTTTCAATTAAAGCTAAAATAAAAGCTTTCAAAGAATAACTCATTTTAAATCAGGAATCGAAAAATTAATGGAGTAACCAAATTAAAATTAATTTTTATATGATCATGACAAAGCGTGTTGGTCATGATAAACACTGGATTGGATTGCTAATATTTTTCAAACGAAAGGTAACGAATCTGGCAATTTACTAAAAAAGTAGTCACTCATTAGATTATAGTCGCTGAAGCGTTAAAAATCCAAACGAAAGTACCGTTGATATAGTTATTTAGTAAATAAATTTGATTATTTCTATTAACTTAATTTGAAAAGTAAAAATGTAAAAAGGATTCTCAGTTGCAAGGCACCTATAAAAAAGACTTCATCAAATGCTTTTCCGTTATAATAACTCTCTCTGTGACGACGCACTCGGGTCGCTAGTCGTGATGGCCTCAACACAGGCGTCTATTACAACAGTGTTCCTCCTTGCCCACGTTGTGAATTTTAATCCCAAGCAAGGCAAGTTTAAATCTTGCTAGCTGTGTCTTTACCATGTCGAACCAGGCCGGACGCGCGTACACATTTGTGTTAATAAAATAAACGCGACCAAAAAAAAAAAAAAAAGTAAATTCGATGACGACTAAATAAGTTACGGAAAAGTCTGTAAATACAAAAAAACAAAAACAAAAACAAAAAAAAACAAAACAAAACCAAAAAACAGCTAACAGAAATAGAGTATAACTGTCATCTAATTCCTATTCTTACATCGGAGCGACAGTTTTAATTTCAGATTAATGTTTGTTCACTCTAATAAGAAATTTCAAGTTGTCTTTTTTTCCAAGTTTTTCACGACTCAAAAAGTCTTATCAGGGCTTTTCACCGAAGTCTTACGGAAACAGCCGAAGATGGATCTTTGTGACGACGGCGGTGAATTCGTCTTGTCTGCCTTAGCTCGGCGCGGCATCAACAACTGAAAATTGGCTCTTTGGGCTCTCATCTTTTTATGCATGTCTCAAATTCTCTTGGGGGAAGTATGACGGACTCTGGGTGTCTATGCTAATCAAATCTTTAACCATTGAAATCACTCCCAGCTAGCATTATGAGGCGGAGTGGTTTACTCCCCTTGGTTTGACCAATGAAATAGCAATATTTCTGTTGATGTCATTTCTTTTCGTCTTCTTCTGATTCAACTGACTACGTCAACAACCCAACTTTTATGTTAGAAATTTTAATTCAACTTATCTCCCACAGTCAGAATTTAGCCTTTTTGCACCTATTTTCAGTAATCCAAAAACCCACCTGGGTTTATAAAATTCTCTGTATGCTGAAAACATAAGCTGAACTTTTTTCACCATGTTATTTCCGATTGTCAAATAATGGCTGCCAGTGATGACCTCGTCTGACCCCGGCCTATCGACTTCTGTAAAACAATGCATCTGCACACACGCAAATGTTTTAATTCATATTTATTCTCGGCTTTGTCGGAAAATAATCTGCACAATTAATAATGCAACTCATAATAATTTCTTTCGCTCCCTCTTACTACATAGTATCATGTTTTTCCACATGCAATATTATAGTATTATATGCCAAAAATAGTGTTATATCTCTTCCATGCTTTTTCTCCCTCCCTCACTTTCTGTTATGGACCAGGTTAAGGTCCGAAAAAAACAACACGACCAAAAGGGTAGAAATAACAAATATATATTAACAAGAAATAACAGTAGAAAATGTGGAAGGTGTTAGTATGACTGTCAGTCTGGTTTGGAGTGAACTACTACAACTCGACTCTCTCTCTCTTTCTCTCTCTCTCTTTCTCTTTCTCTCTCCCTCTCTTTCTCTTTCTCTCTCTTGAGTGATGTAGCATATATAGTGTTAAGAAGAGTTCATTCTTGAATTATAGGTAAGGGCACATGACATTTCACCCCTCTCATTCTTAGCCTCTCTGTCTCTGTCTCTCTTTGTCTCTGTCTGTCTGTCTGTCTCTCTCATATATATATATATATATATATATATATATATATATATATATATACTAGTCAAACAGTAGCTAGTTAAACCACTATACTGTAGTTCTAAAAAAGTGCTCAATACACACCCAACACAAAGCTGCTTGCCTGAAGAAACCTGCGTGGTTGAAACTTGGGTAGCAAGTAAGTGGTGTGTGTTCTCTTCCTTAATATATATATATATATATATATATATATATATATATTAGACTTTATAGTATAAACGCATTTTTGTCTACATAAGAGTTGTGTTTTGGTGCATTATAATCAGCACATCATCAGGAGGCGTACGGTTCTAAGATTTAGGGAATAATATATATAAGATTATAAACTCATAATTCCCTTATTCTAGTGGCTTAGGCTAGATATACCAATTGAAAGTTAAGTTAACGATGGATAAAAGCATGGGGTTTGAGGTAGATGGGAAAAATCTGAGAGGTCACTACAAAGTCAGGAAGCTATGTGATGTATAGGGTAATGGAGTTAGAAGTTGGAGGTAGGCGGGTGATACTGAATGGTCCTGAAAGACGTACTAGCTATATTTATAGGAAAACATGTAATTAACTATACTTTAAGGTCAAAAGAGGCTGTGTTGACAAGTGACTGTTAACTCTTTTTGTTTATTTAGCAGGGTTAGCTTAGGAAACTGTATATTTTTCCTGTAAATACAAGAAACGAGCTCGTGTAAGGATTTAAATTTATATATACAGATAGATAGATAGATAGACAGATAGATAGATAGATAGATAGATAGATAGATAGAGAGAGAGAGAGAGAGAGAGAGAGAGAGAGAGAGAGAGAAAGAGAGAGAAGTGTACATAAGCAGAAAGAATTAATCCCCAGTAATTGTTTAATTCAATGGACAGAGTAAATCTGTTCAATTTTTTATTAAATTTTTCCAGGTTAAATTTTTCGAATAAGATGCAGTAAATCATGATCAGAACTGTGGATAAATTATCCGAAGTGCATATGATGCATGCAGAATAATAGCAAATCTAAGTAGTTGATAAATTATTATCCAGTGATAGTGTCGTACCATTAAGCCGTTACACGTAGCGTCACCTTGCGGTAAGTTAGAATTACAAGCTCTAAAAATACAAGGATGTTGTCGACAATACTGGTATAACGCTCTGTTCTTGATAATGGCTGAAACGGTTCAAAGTACTTGAACAAAAGCAGAAAAATTGTGAACTTCTTCGGACTAGTTTGCGATATTTTGCTGTAAGATAAGTACAGATATTACTTGAGGCACTCTTAGCCGGCGATGGAGATTCACTGTTCACGATTTGTCGGTTTGTTTGTTAGAGATAAATCCTTGTGGAGCAGAGTCTGATATTTTCACGCATGAGAAAAATTATTTGTCAGGTCAATACTAAAATCAATCGCCCCTGTACTCTCGAATCAGACATAGAGCGTAGGGTCCATGTATCAGACTGACCGAAATTAACTGAAGAATTAACTGAGAGAATAAAAAATTTTAGTAACAAAGAGTGCAAAGTGCTATCAGATTAGAATTGTGGGGGTTTAATGTATAACGTTTTAAAATTGGAAATCAGAGATCAGGGTTCTAATTCCAATTGGCTTCGTTATATTTAATTACACTCATAGAAACGGCAAGCATCTAATTCTTCTGTTCACCAGCTAGTGGTTAAATAGTACGACTTTTATCAGTAAATCATAATTATCTTGAAAAAGTTCTTACAATCTAAATTTATTTTCTAACTTTAAATAATTCGCAAACAAAGTTGATAATACGTAAATTACAGCTAAATCAATCAATCAATCAATCAATCAATCAATTGACCTCTTTAATGACCTCGTTATCTTTTTTGCTTATCCTCTTAATCTTCGCTTCCTATTCCCTTCTCTTCCATTTACATCACATATTCGTGCACAACATTCTTTATTATTATTTCGACTATAGCTCCTGATGCTTTGTATTGACTAGAAAAATAATAAATAAATACCTAATTTATTTTAATGTTGCCTGTGTCATATTCGGTGTAACTACTAGGAACTCAATTGTTACCTCTTAAATTTTCAGCGGGCGCGTAAACTTAGAGAATTACTAGAGGTGTTCAATTTAGCTTCTACATATACCAATTTTAATTTTGAATGATCTTTATAAGATTTTAGGTTCCACTGTGTCACTTTCGATTTAAACTTTCTGTTCTGTGATATAAGTCTAAACGTTGCAGTGACTATTTCAGATAGAGCAAATATATCATTAATATCGTCAACTATCTGTATGGAAACTCCAAAGGTCAGAAATTGAGCCTGATGTAAAATTTAGGCAGCTAGATGCACTGATCAAAATTTGAAGTGTTAAATTAAGGATTTTTTCAAATAAAGTATTCTCGGATGTAATTCGAACTTGCATACTAGTCTTTGAGTAGTCGTCTACACTGATCGAGGAATACCAATTTAGGTTAGTAAAAAAAGATCTTACAGTGATATTTAAGCTACAGTTTATTTTGATTTTTTTAATAATTTTATTTCCCGCGTTGTAATTGAGATAGGCATCTTAAAGCCTACTGGCAAAGATATAACATTTCTTTCGTTATCTACAAAAAGAAAGAAAATATCCTATTTTATCGGAAAATTCGTCAAACAACTTCGTTTTATATTCTCTATAAAATTATTCCTTTTCGTTATTGTTTGTTGTAATTTGTGGCTTTTACTCCAGGGCCATTAAGGAAACGAACTTTTATTGAAACCACAAAGTCTAGAAAAAAAAAGAACACAAAAGTCGACTGCTTCCTCGACTTTATAGTCGAATCTTACAAGTTCAATGGAAAAGAAGTTAATCGAAATAAGTCTTAAGTGCTTCGGATTCAAGGTTTGTTGACTTTTTAAAAATTCAATTAACATTTTCTTTTTTCCATGAAATCTATGCAATGTTCTTTTTTTATTAACGACATGCTTATTAAAAGTGTAGGTTGAGAAATAAACAAATGATGAAAGTGTATATGCAAGTATATAAACTCACATGAATATACATATTGGCGAGAAGTTTTATATATATATATATATATATATATATATATATATAACTACACTGCAATCATCTAATATGATAGCCTTTTTATTTTTAAGTTTAATTTTGCTATTTCAAATTTTCTTATAAATAAATATATACGAGCCAGTAAATGAACCACACTTCACTGCCTGATGTTGGTGGATTGAACACCGAAAATTAATAGCTTTTGAGTTGCAGTATACTATTATTACAGCAATAATCATAACTATATATCTATATCTACACTTACACGCACACACACATATATGAGTTAAATAGTATTTATGCAAAAATATATCTCTCAAACCTTAACAAAATAAATCTCTAATCACAGGCCAGCATATATATATATATATATATATAGCGAGAGAGAGAGAGAGAGAGAGAGAGAGAGAGAGAGAGATAGAGAGAGATAGATAGTAATGCCAAGTTCGTGAAGAACATGATTTATATTTAAATACATGCATGATACAAAGTAGTAATATAAATATATCGGCATATATATTAAATACATAGGAGACCTTAACCATAATTTCTTCAATACGCAGAAATTATCAACGGATGATTTAAACAAATAGGAAAATGAAACCATGAGTGATATATATATATATATATATATATATATATATATATATATATATATATATACTGTGTGCCAGAATTATATGCAAATCGACTTTTTTGTTCTAACTCCGACACTTTTTAATAAGATTTAGTGAAACTTGGGATGTTATATGACAACACTAACACATGCTCAGATCTAAAATTCTAAGCTAATCTGCGCAATAGTAAGCAAATGGCAGCCATTTTGATGACTTGCAACTTGTTTCAGCGTGCCAACTTTATATGCAAATCATTGCTAAAGTGTCAAACATGGTCAAGTGATGACAGAAAATTAGAACATTGATTATTTTAGGAATATATAATTTGAGAACAACAATAATACAGAACAAACATCTTCAATATGGTTTCATAGTACAATCAATATTGTATATAATTTCCATTTTTATTAACAAGAGAAAAAAACTTTGGTCCATTGAAGATGTCAAACTTTCGATTTCATCAGATGATATTTCTTTGGCAGCAGTCAGAATGGCATTCCAGAGGTCATCCTTGGAGATGTACTCCCTTCCTCCAAAGTAAATCTTCCTTTTCAAGATGCTCTACAGATTTTCGATGGGATTTAAATCTGGAGAACAGGCTAGCCATTGCATATAAAGTTGGCATGCTGTTACAAGCTGCAAGTCACCAAAATGGCTGCCATTTGTTTACTATTAAACAGATTAGCTTAGAATTTTAGATCTACACATGTATTAGTGTTGCCATAGAACGTGCCAAGTGTCACTAATTTTTATTAAAAACTATCGGAGTTAGAACGAAAAATCGATTTGCATATAATTCTGGCCGGCAGTGTATATGACGACAATAAAAGAACAAGTAAAACATGCATTTCTATAGGAAGAAATATATATATATATATATATATATAATGACCACACAATTTTATTCTACAATTCAATGATTTACCAATCATAGTGGAATTGTACAACCGAAGTTCGCAAAAACATAAAAAAGTATTTACTACACAGAACATCATGTCAGTTTCAGCTTTAATATCTATCCTTAATAAAATATTGATAATGTTTGAACTTTTTAATATTATTACACAATCAAATCGCAACATAATTTTATCTCAATATAAACACTATAGATCCGAGAAATATATTTGATTGACACAGTTTTACATATCTATAACTAGATTATTACTATTTGATGAGTTTACATGTTAATATGAACGACTTTATCTTCTACGTTATTCATTAGATTTTTATGAATTTTTTTTGTGAAGCTATTTTTTCTGTTGCAATTTTAATATTATTTGTAGCAGTTATTTAATTCTAATCTGAGAACGTTTTATCTTAAAAATTAAAGGATAACCTCGATACTTATTTAAGTTACAAAAAGCTGAAAAGCTCAAGCGATTTTTAGACTATCATAATCATAATGTTTAGCCTGTCATAATAATTTATCCGTCATATTTAAGGCAAAGTTTCTTTGTAGTAAAAGTTTATCCTAACCTATCTCAATTGTTCAATAAAATACATTAGCAGCACACTTATATCTGCCGCTGCGTAATCTGTACACAAAAAAACAAGAGGACACTAAAACAAGGGGAAACTTCTACAATATTGTTATTTTGGAGTAATGTATGATCATTTTAAGATTATTCCCAAATTAAAGTGATAATTTAAATATAAAACATCTCTAGTTTCAGGAGATTAAATGGGTCTATCTGGGGTGACAGCGTTGAAGTCAAGGATTACGAGTGCCTTAACCCATTGTGGTATCATATATACTGCAGAAGTAGCTGCAACAGGTCTATCTGCGGTGACATAGAACGTCTTTTTATAGGTTAGTTCTTAATTCAAATGTGTACACCTCTTAAACTCCTTCCTTTATCTTAACTAAAGTGACTAGTCTGTTCTGCATAACTGGAGGACGATTTATTCTTGACTTTTCCAAATGCATTAATGTTAATTGGATGTAACCGACTTGGCACTCTAATTCCACGTTCTGAGATTATAATATTTGTGCTAGCAGAACTGCCATTAAGCTAAACAAAAGATGAATACATTGGATATGGCGGTGTATATTAACGATAACTAGGAAGTGTTTTAACAGAAGATGGAATATATGGCACGTGCATTAAAATGGTTAAAGCAATCTTTCAGAACCTTAAGTATTAAAAAACGGATAAATTTCACCACAAAACAAAGAAACGAGTGATAAATACTGGTGTGGATTATAAAATACCTTTATGCTACTAAATGCCGGATAATTTCTTTACAGATAAAGAGAAAACAGAAATTTGTTTCTACAAATATTCTGATAATACTCTAGGTAGAGAGTGTAAAAACTGGGGATAATTCAAGGAAAAAAATCAAAACAATGATACTTAAAATCAGTTGATATCTCTAGAGCACATTAATGAGAAAATAAGACTTGGTAAAATTGAAACTTACAAGACGTAAGAGGAACGGTGGAACAGCTAGAAACATACGTGATGAGCTTGGATAGCATAAAAATAAAGTTGTAGATGATAAAAAGAGGGATAAAGGATAGGAACATGGCTAATTATGATTGCTCATTTTCTGAATGAACACGGTACGTAGAAGAAGGATTCTGACATTATTTACACTGTTCGAATTGTTGTCCTCATATTTATTGCCATGTTTACAATGTTTCAGTCGTTGTACGTTCCGGTCTTGTTCAGGTGCTAGGAATTTTGAACTTTTGAATAATGAATTTTTGAACTTCTGAATGCCATGTAGTTATCTCCCTTTAACTCAACACTGTAAGTTATTTGTTCACCACTGCTTTGATCAGGTATTGAACTCACAACATTTTGGGTTAAGTCACTGGAACTAACAAACGACTATATCTATTTGGTCATGTGTCCTTGAGAACATATGGTCCAGTGATCCAAATAAAGGGTTCGGTTCAAAATTCCTAGCATCTGAAGAAGGCCGGGGCGTACAACGACTGAAACGTCATAAACATGCTAATAAATATGTGGACAAAAGACTAATCAAGTAAATAATGTAAATACTATCTCATCGAGAGAAATTAGACTGAAAAATTCTGACATTGTTTAATTTAATTTAATTTATTTTAGTACTTTACCGTTAAGTGAGTCTAACGCGATGGAGTTTAAGTTGCGGCTAAAGTGATGTTTATAACTAACTAATTACAAAGCTGCGAGGAGGTTTTATAGGATTGTTGAAACTTTTTCATGTAATAAATGTTTCGTCAAAGATTGAAAATATGTATTTTTTAAATTTGAATATAATTAGATGAGAGTTATTTTAATTAAGAAGAAATACATTATAAAAGTGTATAAAAAGTAATCATGTCTCTGTTATGTGATTTTCAAATTCTTATGTTTTTGGTCTTTGGGAATTAAAATAATTTTCTCGCCTTTTCTTTTATATATTTATAGTTGTTTTCATTTTCAGATTTAAAATGCTTTCAAATAGTCACGAAAGAAATCGTAAAAAAAATCATATATCTAATTCAGTTCAATTGTTTCTTTTTATTGTCTGCTTCGATGAGATTTTTCTTATTCAAGTATATTTTTGGAATTTTTTCTAAAATGAATTCGTTAAAACGGCACGAATATTGCTTCTAAATGTATGTCTTAAAACCATGAAAACGTTGTTTAAAAAAAGTATAACTGCGCGCATTTCCCTAAATGGATTCACAGAACCAATAAGTTCTAGAGTGATTTTCAAAAAAACTATACTTAGAACTAAATTAAGTCTGTTTGTATGAGGGAAGGTCCTAGTAGTAGGAATGCTTGAAAGATGTGAAATTAGTCGTTACTTCTGGTTTACTTTTCTTCATATGGTTATTCAGCTTTTTGTTTTTTTGTTTTTTTGTCTTTTTTTTTTTTTTTGGTAGTTAATGATGCATTTGCATCTAAATTATTTATACAAAATACCGACGATACTTGCTTTGGCAAAACTTATCGAGTTCAATTAACAGCTATTTTGTGTACTTTTTAATCGGTACCACAATTCCTGTTAATAGCTTATTTAAAGTTATTGATATACTTTGTCCTAGAACGAATGAGACTTCGAGATCAATACATTGATATTTTCTTTTATTTTCAGACGTAAATCTTTATAAATTATCCATCGGTAATTCTACTGTTAATGCCTAATCTATACAACAAATGACAGAATAGCCGTAATGTAGAAATCGACACCTTCAATTACTTGGATATTTGCAGAATAACTTAATGTAGTTTTGCGATGAAAATGTTTCTTATTTTTATTACACACAAAAACGTATGGTCTAAATCAAAGGTCAAACATAAATCCATGCACACATTACATCTTGACTGCCCTCTATGAATCGGTATTGGCTGATGCACGATACTAATGAAGTCACTATTTTATCAACAGTATAAGTTGATCTGAAACAGTCCCAGAGTATTACCCTTTTCTGAGTTGTAAATCAACAATTAAGATCTTACAATATCTAGCAATACCTGAGCATGGCATTTATTATAGTGGGAAAAGACAAGACATGAGTTAGAAGCGCTATAATTTGAAAAGAATAATAAGTCTACATTTATACGTACATAATGACAGTTG
The DNA here is from genome assembly GCA_037127315.1 of Ascarosepion bandense. Taxonomy (NCBI): domain Eukaryota; kingdom Metazoa; phylum Mollusca; class Cephalopoda; order Sepiida; family Sepiidae; genus Ascarosepion; species Ascarosepion bandense. Next base: position 172,715 of record JBBBDQ010002324.1, read on the forward strand.
ACTCGTTAACAGTATGACCATCACTGAGAAGTTTGATTAATGATTATAGTTTCTCCGAGAGCGACAAATTCAAGTGACTTGCAATGCTTATTGCAAACGCAGAAGCTAAGTTGGTCTGTACGCAGTCTGGCCTTGTTTTTTAAATTCTGTTCAGGTTGCTCGTGGATTTTTATGTAACATGTGAACCTGGAGCGGTTTCTGTACGTTTTCAAACATACTTTCGATGTTACATTACTCCCGCATAGTAGAGACCGTAATTTATCAATAGTCTGCCAGTGCAATTCTTCTGCAGACTAAGGAACTCATACAATCATACATGCAGATTCCATATCTGAAATTAATGTCAATGATAAAACAGACTGTTTCCATTCGGTGTTGAGTTGAATGTCTACTCTTATATATTTACACTCTATTCCTTATATTGAGCACTTTTAGTCATAAATATAGTATACCATAAAACTATAATTTAATCATATTGGAATATATAATTTCTTCTTTATTTTGGTTATTTTTACTTTTGTGTACATTGTATGTATATTATTTTGTAATTATATGACCTTTTATTGCTGTGTGTTTGTATGCCTTTATTTTGTGTGCGGTTATATCCTATTGTTTGTTCTTGTATATTATTTTTTCTTTAAGATTTTTGTACATATGTGGGTTGGTATATGTGTTATTTGATTTTTGTGACATTTATATATAGTCATCCGCAGACAGATCTGTTTCGCTGTATCACAGCTCATCAGTACGGTTAGATTGTTTTTACCCAGGATTGAAACCCGACCGAATTGGCGTTAGTCGGTAATTCTAACTCTGGGCGCTCGGTAGAAGTAGGCAGACTTTTAGTATACATACACCAATAAACTTCGAAAAAACAGTAGCTAATCTATCTATCTATCTATCTATCTATCTATCTATCTATCTATATATATATATATATATATATATATATATATATATATATGAAGATGCCATAGTGGTTACAACGAGACAAGTGTATACTTTAAATAAAAAAAGAAACCGCAAGTATCCTTTTATAAAATTTACTATATTTTATTCTTTTTATTTTATATGAACATGATCATATGATTTTTATTAGAACAGACTCTATTTTTCTTGATTGCATGAGTTTGTTTATGTATTAATCTATACATGTAATTGCGCATGTGGGTTTATGTACTAGTGAGCATATTGCTATTCTGTTTCGCATGATAATGTGTATTTGTATGTATCTATATGCACGTTTGTATATGTATATTTTATATATATGTTTTATATATATATATATATATATATATATATATAAGAGTGTTTTATATATATGTTCATATTTCTATGTGTATGCATACTTGTGTGTACATATGTACGTATATCCATGTATGTGTATATATATTTTTCTTGTCTATACACATATATATGTGTGCGTTTGCTTATTTGTAAATATTCTTGTGCATGTTTGCATGTATTTATACCCAAAGTTGTACATAAGTAGATTCATGTATGTGTTTTTATTCTGTATATGATGCCTTGTAGAGTTTTAGTCGTGTACGTATTCTGTTATTTTTTTTTTTTTTGCTTGTTTATTTCATACACTGGAATATGACTGCGTCTATTTTTACCTTTATACTACGCCCATGTCATCTTACGAATTTGTTATTACTTGTATCTAATATTATAGCCTTTACAGAATTTTTCCAAATCTGGCCTTAAAATTTAACGGAAGAATTGACACGTCGATAAAAATAAAATTAAAAAAAAAACTACTGTATATATATATATATATAGATAGATAGATATATATATCTGTACATGTGCATGTATGCTAGTATATGTTTGGATGTGTATATATTTGTCTCTTTGAACATATGCGGATATCTGTATATTTGTATACGTGTGCGTCTATCTCTTTTCCTCGTTTTATATATGAATAACGTTACAATAATCTAAATCTAAATCTTTGTTAAATTTAGAGTTTAAAATTTGTAATTTCTAACATTAATTCGTAATATATATATATATATATATATATATATATATATATATATATATATCGAATAAATGTTAATTTTTATTGTAAAGCGAAGCGAATAGTCGATCAATTTTGCTGATCCTTTATTAATCAAATATTAACATTACTACCCCAATAAATTATTTTTAGATTCTGTTTTTATGTTCTTCAAATTAGAAATTACTTCTGTTTTGATTGGTCACCACTGACTGCGTAACAATGTCTCCCTGATTAAGTGGGTTTGGATAGTTTGATCTTTTTAAAACTCTTCAACTTTCAACATCATCACTTGATAAGACAGTTAGTGTCAAAACAAAGTGGCTACTTTCGTAGTGATGTTATGGCATATTTATTATAATAAATTTAAAATATTCCATAATATATTCCTAAGTTATCAGAGATAGAACAATTTACTGCTTGTAACAAATACTTTTTTCTATTAGAAGAATCGTGGTAGATAATGAAAAAGTGGGAAATGCACGAAATAGTTAACGATCAATTTCCCTCTGCATTGTAAATGTTTTTCCCACGAAATAACTATAGGTTTGAAAAACAAAAACTAGATTTCACATGTTTGCTAAATTTTTCATCGCATTTACGTGAAAAATCGACACTATGTAAACAGTTAAAATGTGATCTTTCACAAAATCCTTTGCATTATAGATTTATAAAATATGTGTGAACAATGTAAAATGTTGTTTTATTTATATTATTCGCTGAAATGAATATATCTTTTGAGCTGAGACTTGAAAATGTCTCCAGTTTGTTTTCACTTTTTCTCTGTGTTTTTTCTCTATTTTAAAAAGATAACACACCTTCAAATCCCTTTAACTCATCTAACAATTGCTTGTCTTGCATTAAACAACGTCCTATCATCGTAAAAATAGTTTAGTCTGAAACACTTTATTCTTCAATATTTGTACATTAATAATCAAAATAATCACCGCTTCCTTATAAGGAAACATTCAGCATTTATTGACTAGTGACTCATAAAGTCTTAAAATGTTATAAAATCATAAAAGTTATAAAATAGTTTTCTCAAATTCAGTGACTGATATTATTCTTTCCAGTATTGATGTGCGTTTACAACCTAACCATTCATTTGAAGTAGAAAAGCACATCAACATCTTGATTTTGGCATTATTTTCTGCTTTCCATTTTAGTTGTTGTGATGTAAAATGTCCTTTCTAAAACAAACAGTAAGCTACTTGCAAAGCAAAGCATTATCACCTGCTATTGATGCTGGCACGCACAGCTAGTCACCAATCGAAGCACGATCACTTGCCATTGATACTGGCTGGCAGAGTAGTTACTGTTAACCAAGTTTTACCGACTCAATTACGTTGGCTGTATACCCGTGTGAAGGCACATATACAAACACTCTATGCACTAAATCGCCCTGTCGGCTAGGTCTTCTGAATAAGCCGACTGCACATCTTCAGAGAGGTAACCTCACCAATGAGGCATTCTGGGCATGAGGATAAATTAAGTCCGGGTTCTAGTTTGTTTTGTTTTTTTTAATCGTATCACCCCGAGCAAGGCGGTAAAGCCACTGATGTTCAGGGAGCTACATAAGAGTAACAATAATTAGATAGGAAGAGAAAAGAGAAAGACGAATCAGTAAAGGATGGGAATATAGGTGTGATGACAGTTGCAAAGGTGGAGAGAAAGGAAAAGACATACAGGGTGGTGTAGAAAGAACTAGAGTCAAGTAGTTAAGAAATGAATATTGACATTGCATTTAAATTCCTGGTGGTTGTAGCCGTCAGGAAAGCAAGAATATGGAAGCGAGTTCCACAGGTTGGAAATGCGAGAAAAGAAGCTGCAGTTGTAGAATTGTCGTCTGCATTTGGTTGATCTAATTGTGAATGGGTGAGGCCCATTTGCCAGTCTGGTTGCACGAGTGAACATGATTATATGGTTGCAGGGGCACCAGTGACTCAAGTTCATTTGAGCAGAAGCCATGAAAGTATTTATAAAACAGACCGAAGGAAGCCAAATCCCGTTGGTGGGAGAGTGGCTAGAGTGGGGCCGCCAAGTCAGTACTTATCACATTACTGATTTTTTTGAGCCTGTCAAGAACACTAAGACAAACAGCGGGTGTGTTTGACCATATGTGACAGCAGTACTCCATGCACGGACGGAAGGTTGATTTGTATATATGCAGGATGGATTCTGGCAAAAAAACATACTGGCTCAACCTTCCTAGCAGTGGATTTAGCTTTTGACTCAATATAATGATTCCATTTAAATTAAGAACAGAGGGTAAGGCTGAGTAGGCGCAGTGTATTTCTCTCAGGAAGACTTGCTTGTTCCCATACTTATGGAAGACAGAAGAGGTTGCCTGTAATGATTGACAGACAGCACCTTGGTCTTAGACGCATTGAAGTTTATAAGCCTCTTCTTACCCCATCCCACCACATAATGTAGACCCCTCTCAAGATCAGCAGCGAGGTTATATTTGTCCACCACGCCGGATTTCTTACTGATGCAAGAGTAAATTGTGGTGTCGTTTGCGTAGATGCCTCCTTCGCACTTGAACGCGTCTGGGAGATCATTTATGAAAATAGTGAAGAGCGTCGGTCCTATGATAGAGCCTTAAGGGTCAGCAGTGTTTGTACAGTAGGATGTGGCGGCATGCCCATTCAAGACGACCTTCATTATGCGGTTACATTGAAAAGATTGGATCGGATCAAGCAAGCGTCCGGTAATACCGTAACCCTGGAGATGTCCAGGGCAACAGTACGAGCCTCGCCGGACTCCTGATAGGCATGGAACATGTAGTCCGATCCGATATCCACTGCACTACAACGCACATCCGAATATCACTTTGTTAAAAACCTATACATTGAAAATTTCAGATAAAATTTAGGCTAGTGTCTGTGTTAGGCTGTAAAACTATAGTCAACCGCCCTGCATATATATATATATATATATATATATATGCAGTGTATATAAAAAAAAGCTTCTACAAATTTTAGGGCGCGTTCCTCACACCAAAACAAGGACAAATGTCCGTATGAACGTATGATACAAATCCTTCGTTTTCTAGTTATTAAGTTTAAAGAACGTTTACGGTAAATGACGTTGTGTTATGATATTACATTTGTCTTTCGTCTACATTTGTCACTAGTCTCTCTTCTACGTTTAACCTGCGTAGTTGTGAGTTAACTGAGAAGTGTCTGTTTAACAATGGCAATATATTGATATCGTAAGCAGGCAGATATGATTTTTATATACAGCCGCGCGAATGGTAATGTACGCGAGGCTGTACGGTTGTATCAGACTGCGTTTCGAAATTTTACTGCAGTTTATCGTCGCTGAAACAAGATCCGTGGCACCACAAGTAAGGATCGAGGAGATCGAAAACCACTTGTACGCCTGACCACGAATAACACATTCTACAAATGATACAATGTATTAAGTGATACATATGAACATGATAAAATATAATAAAAATACATTTTAGCGGGTGCTATATTATGAGTTAAAGTGTTCCCTATAAGTAATAGAGCATATATACACATAAAAGTGGAAATTCAGGTCAACACCAACCGGTGACCGTGTGTTTTAGGCTTAAACGCAATATTCATGCTATGAAACAAAAATGCCACCATTAATGTTAACACATACAACTATAAACCTATATATATATATATATATATATATATATATATATATATATACATATATTGTGATTGTATATATAAACAGCAATCTCGATTTAATGCAGATTTCATTAAAAGATTTTTATATAATTTTCATATGATCTCAGCATAAGTTATATAAAAATTGCCAAATGTTTATTTTTTGCGAGCGCTTTTGGCTATAATTTTAGCCATGATCAAGGATGCATTTTATTTTACTTGTGACTGAATGTGCATAATATTTATGTATGTGCATTGAGTGGTGTGTATGTTTTATATTTTGAACACAGTAAACACATTGTTGCTGTGTTCTTAGTTGATATTATTAAGTGTTGAATTTTTCCTTTTTATGAATAAAGAGTTCATAATTTTAGCTTTTTATTGCATGTGGATGATGGTATTATATTTCTATTATCAATCAAAATATTACTAATAGATTTTGGTAGGTATCCATGTATGTTTAAATGAGGTGAAATTGAAATATGATCAGAGAGATTCAACTTGAGTCTTCTTGTCACACAGGTGGTAGTGTATCCAATGTAACTATTTAATGACCTAGATTGATCAAGAAAACAGTTCTTCAAAGAACAATAAAATTCGTAAATAATATTTGTTTGCTGTAGTTTAGAACTTGCTGGTGAGTTGTGTTTCCACTGTATGGATTTTCTCTTTGTCTCTGGCCCAAAGTGATGAGTCAAACTTTTATTCTGGGCTAGGAAACGTTCACGAAAACTAGATTGATCTGATTCAAACAGTATTAGATTTTCCGTAATGGAATAAACTTGATGGACTTGATCAGATATCAGTATCCACTGAGTAGAAACCTTCGTCATGTCAAGTTTATTGGACAGCAAAGTCATCTATCAACATATAGTGAATACAATCAATGTTTTCTTCGGTGGTAGCAGTTCCAGATATTTGATCATCTTCAAAATTTTAATGCAGTATTTTATAAGAAGCGTTTAAATTATGCATGTAAGATTTTGACACCTTGATAGTCAGCCTAAAACGAATTTAGTTCACTCTCGAAGAGACAGTAAAAAACTCTAAAACTCACACGCAAGGAAATACACTTCTTGTTTCTACTAGATTTTCATCAAATGCTATACCCGCCATTTGCCACACACTCTCATCCTCACCACAAAGTGAGTTTTTTAAATCATTTAATTTCAAGAAAGTCAATAAAACCAGTAAGTCACAGAGGTTACTGGGAATACGAGAAAATATACTATTAAGAATAGAGGAACAGAAAAGAACAATAATTAAGAACATAGAAAATAACGATGGACATTGCCTTTAATTTTTGGTAATCAAAATTGTCTTCGGAGCAAGCAACTCTCAGAGACCTCTACAAACGAGAATTGCGAGAGTAGAAATTGTTAGCATTGAACTTACGGTAACATCTGGCCATTTTAAGTGTAAAATGACAAGATTTTACCGTCAACTGTGCTTAAATTCCTAAAGTCTAGTAACATACAGGAAAGTTCATCAAAATAATTACCAAGAAAGTATTTATTGAAAAAGCACAAGAAATCTACATTACGGCGGTGGGAAAGAAACAGAGGCCCACATGCCAGATCAGTCTGATAACATTGCTGATTCTTCTTTGGATTTTATCAAGAATCTCTAAATATATAGCGAATAAAACATCATAGTGACAGCAATATTCAAAACAACAACCATTGATAGGCTTATAAATATGTAAGTAGATTCTGATAAGAAAAGTGTTCTGGTGCGACATCTTGAAAAACATTTTCCTAGCTGCAGTCCTAGCAATCGATTCAAAATACTCTTTTCCATTTCCGTCAGCGGAAAACGTTCGTCATAGAAGGCGCAATAAGTGTAACTTAGCATCAGCGATACTAATAAAAGGTAAAACCCCGAAGCTATTAAAGGAGAGAAATTAACTTTGAACTAGAAACTTTTATCTTATTATAAATTTAGTAGATTTACCTACTGTTTATGTAGCTTTTTGAATTTTCAATCTTATTTAGTCAATGAAATTATGCTATAAATCTTTATTAGCATTAGCTTAGTAACGAGTAATACCATATCGCTGAAGGGTACAACAAATGTGAATGAATATGCGTATGAGATGAACACACTCACCCGTATTGACGGCAGTTCCTCTAGGAGAAGGCAAAACAGAAAAAACAGATGGAAAGATAGAGCTTATTAGCAATCTTAATAGTCATCTATTTAGGAGAAGGAAACTTTGATATAAAACCAAACCACTTTGATCTCATGACAATGTCAATTATTTTAATTGAATATCGCATCGTCCGTCACGCTGTTATCAAGGGACACATCCCTTGGGGACACACCAGGATGAGATCGTAAAATCTGCTACTGGTAATGAAAGGTCTAGTAATCACTTAACCTATCAACAACAACAACTAAAATCGACTGAAAAATCTAAACTTTTTTTTTAATGGAAAACAAAACAAATTAACATCAGTAAGGATCATGTGATTCCATAAGCTACTTCATTTTAGAACAATGCATAAATAGAAACCTTGATGTTTTCAATCTACAAGAAGGTCGTCACTTGGTATGACTTCATTGCTCGTTTCGGATAAAATTCCTACTGGACTGGCTTAAAAATGAATATTCCACATAGAATTAGAATAAGCAAAAGATTATTTATTGTAGTGGACAATATATTAAATAAAAGAAAAAGAAAATGTGCTATTTCTGAAGGTTCTATAGTAGATAATCAAAATTTTGTCTAGACGAAAAAAATCTGAAAACTATGCATTTTAATGCTCCTTCCAGGATTTTGAATGCAAATATTTCTTTGGTGAGAAAATATCATCGCTCTTTGAATTAAAATCTCAAGCACCAATAGGGCATTCTTGTAATTCTTTTCTATTCGAAAAGATATTCCATGCTAAGCACATGATTTGAAAATCTCACAGAACATCGCCTAAAACATCATATTACATGGACTTGATAAAGTAAACAAAGACTTATTGACTTCAGTATCTCGGAGCGCTGGGATAGTCAATCTGTGGTAGATGTTAATCTGCACAACTGCTACTTACAAAACCAACCAAAAACGAAAGGGATCAAGGTGTAACATCTAAGCAATTAAAAATAAAAAAATATAACAATAGGATTTTGTACTATGATCCAAAATAATGTTCTTAAAAGTTGACCAATAAAAAAATAAAAATATAACCGTATGTTCGTTAGTCGAATTACATACGAATATGTCAAAAATACCAAGGCAAGAAAAGATTCTTCCGTTTGAAAACTGTTGTGGGATCGCCCCCTTTGTACATAATAGTGGAGTCAACTGAGTGTACATATAATCCTGCCATAAGAGAGAAGGGCAGTTGGTCAGTTGAGAGTTTGGTTGAGTTGTAAGTTGGAGCAGAGTTGGAGTTGGTTGGATCTAGAATCAGTTACCCGGACATACTATTACACTTCAAGATTCTCTATATATTTTTTCTACTAAGAGTATTCCCAAATTGACTAACCCACGTTCCAGTCTGTATATTACGTTCAATATGATTTACATTTTCTATCTCCATATCTGTTTTTATTATTTATTATTTTGTGCGGTTCCTCAATCGAAATCCACAACAAACTGGTGAGGAAGATTTCGAACACGAACACCCGTATACCCCAAGTCGCACAACATATTGGCGACGAAGATTTCGAACACGAACTCACCTATACCCTAAGTCACACTCACGTACACAAGTCCATAGCAAAATGGCAACGAACTCACGTACACGGATACTCCGAATCGCCACAACAAGTTTGCTACGAGGATTTTGAACACAAGTTGACCGCAAACAAATTGGAGACACAAAGAGAATTTAAAGAAAAATATCAACAGAATTCGTTCTACAAGATTAGTTGCCAGAAAGCAATAGTTAAAAAGCTAACCCCTCACGGAATCAAAGCAGCAAACCATGGAGGATTTTCAGACAGGAATACTAGAAATCATAAAAAGAAAATGGACAATTACAACTACAAGAACTATTACTAAAATTAACAAGTACAGCACTAGATAGAAACATGGAAAAAGAGGAGACGTTAACTCAAGAGGCTGTGTGAAACGCGATAGGAACTTTTAATTACTCATTTTCTTTTAATCATTTCACCCCAAGCAAGGCATTCCACTGACACTATTGCACAGGGTGTTACATAGAGAAAAAGGATGAGGAAGAGTGGTTAGTTATAGGAAATGTCGGAAGGAGGGTGACAGGCGGATTTGGATACCGAGGATGAGGGTTGAGTAGATGGGAAGAGTGTTTGAGAGAATGGGTGCGAGTTAGTGTGATAAGAGGTGTCTATTGAGCTTACATTTAAATACCTGGAGATTGTAGCTGTCGGGGAAGCAAGTATATGGAAGTGAATTCCACAGGCGGGAAGTGCGAGGAAAGAAGCTGTTAGAGTAGAAATTTCGGTTACATCATATCTGTTTCACTGTAAAAGAATGGGACCTAGTCGTTAATGTAGTATCGCCTGCAAATTCGTGCTTAGGCGACACCAGTGATCTAAGTTCATTGGAGCAGAAGCCGTGAAAGTATTTATAGAAGAGGCACAGGTACGCCACATCACGCCAGTGAGAGAGAGACTGCAGCCGGGCTGCCAATTCGGTATCTATCACATTACAGATTCTTCGCTGTATTTTGTCAAGAACCCCGAGAAGAATAGCAGGGGCACCCGACCAGATATGGCAGCAGTATTCAATGCACGGGCGGATTTATATATGTGCAGGATAGATTCAAACGGGAAATACTCCCGGGTCCTGCACTGAGAACCGACTTTCATAGCAGCGGATTTAGCAATGGATTCTATATAGTCATTCCACTTGAGGTCCGCTGAGAGTGTGAGGCCAAGATGGCGTAGTGTTTTACTCTCAGGAAGGCAAGCTTGTTCCATGCTAATGGAAGGTAGGAGCGATTGTCTATGATGGTTAATTGATAGCTGCTTTGTTTTGGAAGCATTAAAATTTACGAGCCATTTCTCACTCCTGTCCACTACGGATTGGAGGTCCTTCTCAAGCTTGGCAGCGTAGTTCGCATTGTCGCCCACACCAGATTTTTATCGAGTCGAGAGTAAACTGTGGTGTCATCGGCGTACATACTTGGGTTCTTATAGCATCGGGGAGATCATTAATGTAGATCAGAAAGAGCGTAGGACCTAGGATAGAGCATTGAGGGACACTCGAGTTCGTATGGTAGTTTTGGGAGGCATGTCCGTTTAATACTACCTTCAATGTGCGATTAGAGAGCAATGACTGGATTAGGTCAAACAAATGTCCAGTTATACCATAGCTCCGCGGTTTGTGTAGAAGGTCAACATGCCAGACTCTGTCGAACGTTTTGGAGATATCAAAGTCAACGGTTCGAGCTTCGCCATTCTTGTCGAGAGACTGGTATTCATACTCAGTGATGGTCGTTAACATATCAGCAGTAGACCTGGTGAAGCGGAAACCATATTGTTTGTCCGAGAGGAGCCTGTGTGCTCTGAGATGCCCTCAATGCTCTATCCTAGGTCCTACGCTCTTTCTGATATACATTAATGATCTCCCTGATTCCATAAGATCCCAAGTAGGTATGTCCACCGATGACACTACAGTTTACTCTCGCCTCGACCAAAAATCTATTGTAGGCGACAAAACAAACCTTGCAGTTGAGCTTGAAAAGGACCTCCAATCCGTAGTGGACTGGGGCAAGAAATGGCTCGTAAGTTTTAATGCTTCCAAAACAAAGCAGCTATCAATTAACCATCATAGACAATCGCACCTACCTCCCATTAGCATGGACCAGGTTTGCCTCCCAGAGAGTAAAACACTACGTCTTCTTGGTCTCACTCTTACAGCTGACCTCAAATGGAATGAATATCGAATCCATTGATAAATCCGCTGTTATGAATGTCGGTTCTCTGTGCAGGGCCCGGAAGGTTTTTCCGTCTGAATCTATCCTGCACATATATAAATCTACCATCCGCCCGTGCATTGAATACTGCTGCCATATCTGGTCGGGTGCCCCTGCTATTCTCCCCGGGCTTCTCGACAAGGTACAGCGGAGGGTCTGTAATGTGATCGACACCAACTTGGCAAACCGCCTGCAGTCTCTCTCTCTCACCGGTGCAACGTTGCTTCCCTGTGTCTCTTCTACAAATACTTTCACGGCTTCTGCTCCAATGAACTTCGATCACTGCTACCCCTAGATACGAATTCGCACGAGAAACTAGGTTAGCAAATAGATCCCACCCTTTAGGTTAGCAAATAGGTCCCACCCTTTTAGAGTGAAACCGATAAAATGCAACCGCAACTTCTACTCCAACAGTTTCTTTTCTCGCACTTCCCGACTGTGGAATTCCCTTCACATGATTGCTTCCCCGACGGCTACAATCTCCAGGAGTTTAAATGTAAGGTCAATAGACTCCTCCTAACATATTAACTCGCTCCCATTCTTACAAACACTTCCCATCTGCCCAACCCTCATCCTCGGTATCCTTACCCATCTATCGCCTTCCTTCTGACATTTCCTACATCTAACCACTCCTTCTCTTTACCTTCCCCTATGTAGCCCCAGGCGCAATAGTGGCAATGGAATGCCTTGCTTGGGATGAAATGATTAAAAACAAAGCAGTAACAAATTCACAACAAAAATCGAGCAAAAGAAGAATGTGCAACCAGTATTTATTACACCCATAGTTACGAAAAAAGCACTCAAACCAGGTGAACAACTTTACTTCAGAATGTTAAAAAAATACATGTCATATTAATGAAATACAAAGACGCAAGATACGATCTGTCTTCGATAAATTGCTTCCATGCAAAATAAAACCCGGAATACATCTATAATTACGAAAAGATCGTTCAAACCCGGTGAACGAGTGTACGATTAAAAATAATATGGCGTATTGGGAACCGGGAAGAATTGTAAACAGAATAGGAAACGGGATATACAAAATACAGGGAGAAAATTCTATACATAAGAGACACATCAATCAAATACAGAGAAGGAGTGAAGAGCCACGCTCATTACCCTCAAAAAACGATGTCACGATAAAAAAAAAATTGAAGCCGTTGAGAATAATAAAAAACAAACGGAAAAATATTAACTCCTCCCAAAAAAGAAGCTAGGGAGGGGGTTGTGGGATCGCCCCTCTGTTTTTGTTATTTATTATTTTGTGTGGTTCCTCAACAGGAATCCACAACAAAGATATTGATAGAAGAAAGAAACAAAATGAAGAGGAAAGAAATAGAATGGAGTATATTGAAGGACCAGTTATACTAGTTATATACTAGTTATTGCTCTGAAATTTAATATGCCCAAAAATCGTAGAGAAAAGTCAAAATCCTCGATAACATTATACATTCTAGACCATGACTAGGCATTTAATTTGGCCTGGGGGCCTTTTTGAGTTGGTCGCATTTAACGGAGACTTTCTAAAACTGCTCATATTCATTAATTTACATAATCATTTCATTTAATGCGAAGTGTAAATATAAATTATATACGTAATATATATAATAAATAAAAAAAACAAAAACAATAATGGTACACAGAAAATGTTTTAATTAAATTGTTCACGAGCAGATACACACCGTTCAGCAGAAGAAATTCGATAAGAAAAATTTGACCTCTTAAACAACAAGTCTTTTGAAATCAGGAATGAAGTTGCTTGTTGAAATCTCCATCTTGCAAGTTTATGCCGGTCTGAGAAGATTTATTTTTACTTTTGTTGATGTTCTTGGAAGAAAAAACTTTTTTTCACAGATGTATATGAAACCAAAAATAGAAAACTTTTCCCAGCAAAACACTTCAAATTTGTCTGCACTAACATTAACCATGATAAGTTAGAGAAATACCGTGGGCCACTTAAAACTCCGTGAAGGCCTTAAGCTGCCCACACCTGATCTAAACCAAAACGAAAGAAATGTCTTGATTTCAAAAACACTGTCCCAGTTCAACCTTACCACATTATGCAGAAGGCACAAGCTGAAATAGAGCATACGCCAGCATACATTCGAGTATTACAAAGTGGGATTCCAACAAGCTAACAAACCTAATGATGGACAATTCAAGAGAATTATAAGAAAGCTAAGGAATAATGAAGCATTATTTAGCAGTGATACTGACCTTTTAAAAATAGTTTACACTCTCACTGAATTTCAAAACACGTTTCTCAATTACATGAATTAAGTCTGGAATCAGAAGCGTCTCATCATTAAGTCGCAACTAAAAAGGTAATCTTCAAACATACAGAACTATCTCAGCTGGTTCAATTATGCTGAAAGTAACGATGAACATAGTCTTAACTGGGATCTCATTGTTTTAGGAAAGTGAAATAAAATCAAGTTTGGCTTATATTCTTGTAAGGGGTATCATGATAATCATATATATATATATATATATATATATATATATATATATATATATATGTATGTATGTATGTATGTATGCATTAAATGAAAAGAGAAACCGAAAATGTTCTTTTATAAAATAGATTGTATTTTACATTTTATATTCTGCTACACGTGTTCTTGTTTCGCGATCCTCAAAATTTGTAACATGATTATGTTATAATATCTCTACAAAAGTAGCTATTTTGTTTTGACGTTTGTTGTGTCTTATCAGGTGATGGGGTTGATTTCAAGTTGAAGAGTTGTAAAAGGTTAAAAACAAGCCAAACCTCCTCAATAAGGGAGACATTGTTACATAGTCTATGTCACTTGAATACTTCTAACAGCAGTAACCAGGAAGCTGGAATTGAAAATAGTGATAGAATCAAGATGTTGACTCCTCGCACTAACAGAAATAAAAAGTTCCAAAGAAGAATCCCATTGAAACTTACACTAGACTTGAGAAATTTAGGTTTTCTGAAAAACTGTATGAAGATATATTTCAAATTTCAACAAGCATTAACGCTAACTCCTAAGGAATGCCGAAAGTTCCCTGCAAGAAACGGCTGATGACTCAATTCTTTTTCTTCTATGTGCCATGCCGCTTCAGAACGTAGGCGGTTATGGCCTTCCACATCTCCCTATCGCTTGTAGCTATTAACACCTTTTCTCCAGTTACCCTCACAAACGCTAATCCACCATCCATCTGCTCAAGTCCATTAAGTATGTCGCGCATTGCATTCCCTGTATCTTCTCTCTATCCGTCCCGAGTTATCAGATTCTCCAAGCCCTCCTTTCTCATTACATGTCCCAGAAATTTCAGCTGTCTTTTCCTGATGTTAACTATCAGTTTTCTTTACGTTTCGATCTTCTCGTTTCTCACATGTTCGGTCCATGGTATTCTCAGTATCCTTCTGTATAACCACATTTCGGTTGTTTCCTGTTTTTCCCTCATCTTTAATGAGATTAGCCAGTATTCGCTACAATATTGAAGGCCAAACATCACAACAATTCAGTACTCTCTTCTTTGTTTCCAATGAACTATTCTTGTCTTTCAATACTCTACTCAGCTTCTGGTATATATCTTTGTCCACGCCAGTACGCCTTTCGGATCTCAGTGTCTCACTTACCATCCTCTGTTAGAACACTTCCTAAATCCTCCTATTTGTAGAAAAACAAAAACAAAAAATGAAAAAAAAAAAACAAAGAAAAAACATATTTATTATCATCCTGAAAGTAAGGCTGGAAAATTATATTAAACAAACCCGGTTTTATTAATAAGTGCCGATAGCTTTTAATCTTGCGATCTATTGTTTGGGTGTATAGATAATTTTTATTCCTCTGTATTGCTGCTGGGTTGTGAAATCTATCATCCAATCTGCACATGTTCAGTTATATTGAGTTAGGTCCCTTTCCGGTTGCTTTTATGTTGACTTTATATGTTATCCGATGAATCCTGTTTTTCTTGTAGCTGCTTAAATCTATTACCTGATTATTTACAATGATTGAAAATAAATGAATTTAGACGCAAATAAAACTAAACGATGAGAAGAACAATGAAGACCGATAAGCTGAAGCTGTGCATTGCACGAAAGACATGTAATGCATATCACAGAAAATGAAAACAAACGACAACAAAATATTAGGTTGAAAAAATGCCCTCTCGCAAATGTAGATAGAAAACAAGCAAATATCTCTTACTCTTAAATGATATATTCTTAAAGATAACTGAAATATAGAAACAACTCTAGAAGCTTATGAAGCTTTTTTTGGTTCATTCAAATTTAGAGCAGAACATGTTTATTTTATTATAACGGATGATTAAACGCGAGAGAAGAGATGGTGTGTGCATATTTTTATCACCAAAAGAGATGTCATTATTGATAACATAATATCGTCTAATAAGCAAATATTTGAATCCTCGGATGTAGATTTCTTTAGTTTCAAAGCAAAGAATCACTCAGTATAAGTTTTAACCTGATCGCAATTAATAGACCCTCTAGAGATTATCGTAGAAATTTGAAAATATGGTAGTCAGAGGGAATAAATTAATAAGAGTATAGTGGATAGTGAAGAACGTTCGTACTATATACCTTTTCGGAAAATTTGTGAAATATGTGGTCTTGAATTAACAATTACCATTAAGCGCATTACAATTAAACGATGATGGACATCATGTAAATCATTTGCGCAATGCTTCTTACCACGAAACTATCATTTTGCTTCTATGGGTGTAATGGTTAGCAAACTTTACTCACTAGAACCTAATACAACTGAGCAGTGAGTACGATCCTCATTGGGTACTCCTACTTTCAGCATTGTGCCACACCTAAGCGGCGCTTAGAAAATCAACTATCATTGTTTCGATTAGCATATCATTGTTGTATACTTTCGATGAAAACTAACTGCGTTCCAAAACTTATCTTCTCACTGACAAAATCAGCTCTCTTTTTACTCTTATAAAAAGACGATATTAATACGCATTTATAAATAAAAGGATACAACATATCTTTATTCGTTTCTTGGTGATGTCGGCTGTGCAATGGGAAGTGGTCGGGTCGGAGCGTTAGTACACATGCATACAAGTGAGTCAACCGCTTGAGTCCTATTTACCAGTGTGTCTGTCTCTGTTTTCCGATCTCAACTGCTGACTCACTGCTACTGCTGTCAACTTAACTTTCTCTTATATAAGCAAGTTTCGTTAAGACTACGTCATCTTCCGCCGCATTCTGTTTGCAATAACAATTTCAAGGTTTATATTATCTGAAATATCTACCCTTGTTATCAAAACAGAAAACACAATTACATTCCTTCAATGCAATAAAATTTATTTTACTATAAATACATTTCTGTCTCCATATCTTGCCCGTTACCCGATGTTTGTATTCTTTAACCATTCAAAACAATATTTATTTCCAAAACAATATTTTCTTTTGTTAGTCAGCTTGCATTTTTGCTGGTTTATACAAACACACTTCTGCACAAAATTACGCACCGGTCAGATAATATATAACACTCATGATAAATGGCAACCTTTATATACCACCAGAAGCAGAGCAATGTTTTGTCCTCAAGGGCACATGGCCTAGTGGATATAGACGTTGGTTAGTTCTGGTGATTTGGCACAATGAGTTGTGAGTTCAATACTTGGCTACAGCAGTGATAAACAAATCACTTAGAAAGTTGAGTGAAAGGGAGACAACTACACGGCATCCGAATGTCGCATCGTACATGGAACGAGAACAGTATACTCCAAAGAATTAAATAAAGGGTTCAGTTCAAAATTCATAGCAACCGAAGAAGGCTGGAGCGTACAACAGTCGAAACATCGTAAACAATAAAGATGAGGACAACAATGCAAATAATGTGAGTTAATTTGTTTTCTAAATAGTTTTTTCTTTTTCAGTGGCCACTAACTGGTGTCTATTTCGTTAGATATATTTATATAGAACCCAGTATTTATAACCGGTGATGATTCTACCTAGGTAAGATTCGTTAATAAATATTCTCTTCAGTTATGGGTATTTTTAAAAAGAAATATAACTTGTATTGAACTTTTTTGTTAATTATTGAACACTTTTCTTAGACCTTTCTTCATCAGTGGCTTAAAGATCAACAATAAATTTCGGTCTTATTACACAACAACTTGCTTGAAAATTGGAAAGCTACAGTTAAAAATTAAAACAGAAAAAACTTCTTGGTTCTATTCAGCCAAATCTGCTTGGAGAAATACTTGTTCCCGAAGCATACCTTATTCACACAAACATCTATCTATCTATCTATCCATCTATCTATCTATCTATCTCGCACTATATATATATATATATATATATAGAGAGAGAGAGAGAGAGAGAGAGAAAGAGAGAGAGAGTAAGAGCGGGTACGATTGATAAATTGTCGCGATTTATTTATAATTTCGCGCATCCGTGTTGTTTGTTTTTGATTTTAGCGATTACACAGTATAGTAGGGTCATTGTGGGAACGTTCTGTGAGAGAAAAGAGCACCACCATACAATTTACTTTTACAGAAATTAGGCATTCGCACCGGATGTTTTAATATTATCATTTTAAATGTTTTGGATGAATCTAATGGTGATTACGAACTCCCTTTGATCTTTAAGAAAAGAACTCTCAAATTTGTTGATGCAGGCCTACATCAAGTGCCTTGAGTAGATAGTGCTGCCCAGAGTAAAGGGCGTGGCTGCTAGACGATCCTATATCTAGCAACAGGGCTCTGAAACATGCCACACAACCATGAGAACCCAATCAGGGCTTTCAGACAATTTCTACGACCACATCAACACTTATATCTCGGTACCTAACTCTCCCGACTGCACCCTCTTAATTATTGGTGGGGTGCAGTTGAGTGAGAGACCAACAAAACTTCTTGTAATACCAAAGATAAACTAAAGGCTTCACCAGCTTAAACAAGGAGAGTGCCCAGAATAGAAGCTGGAGATTCCGAAATCGCTTGGAGACAGTGGTTGAATCTAATGGCGATTTTATTGAATGAATTTACTTTTTAGTATTTCAAGATATTTTTGCATAAATTTTTGTAAATATATCTGTTAAAATGAAATGTCAGTTTTATTTTCAGTTTTGCGTAATTCAGCTATTTCATCTCTCGCACCGCATGTGTATAAATTATCCGTACAATTTCATTGTTTATCGTATTCATTAGAGTCAAGGTTCATCAATACAATTATTTGCCCGTCAAAGAAATATTATAATCGTTTTAATTTTTATATAGTTCATTTTTACTATCCTTCCGTTTATCTTCTCAGATAGATGTTAATATTCCTTATTATTAATCTTTGAATTTTAATAAAAGTGACAACGCCGCAATATACAACTGAATGTGTATAGTGGTTCATAGATACAAAATCTGACACTCAGGTTCAGCGGAATTTCATTAGTCATCGGTTCGTGAATTACATAGAAAGTGTTTGGCAGAAATTAGAAATTGTTTATATAGAGGTGTCCTTCAGGCAAACAATGGAGCCGATGTGGAGGTGTTCAGACGTTGTTCGTCTATACTTTGATGTTACGTGGAGTATTTTTTGCCCCTGTTGCCAGAAAAACCGTAATTAACTTTTAAATTATTTTCATTAATCTCTTTATGTGCCATCTTGTCGTGCTTAAAGTGTTATCTATTAATTTTATATCCATCTTTTTGGCAAGTGCCATAATAAACATCGGTGTTCATTCGGAGGATCACGTTTAGTAAGAAAATGTCGTCTGCCAGGTTGTTATTGCAAGCGGGAGTGAGAAGTAGTAGAACCGGTGCAGCTGAAAAATTTAAAAAATAAAGTAACACGTAAAAAATGAAAACCAAAAGGAGTAAAGAACAAGAGAAGATATAGGAAAAACAAGAAGTTTATAGACGAGGACTGAAAAATGAAAGAAACTGAAAATAAATTTTAAAAAAATTAATTAATAGACTAGTGAAACTATATATTGCAAAAATAAAATAAACGGGGAGAGTGAAAAAAGAAAATTTATAATAAATCTTCAGAAAAAAACGTAAAAAATAAGAGATAAACTTAACTTAAAATATAACAGTTCTTTTTGAAAACAACATTGACTTTCAATCGGTTAGCGACTAAGACACGTCGGGCGCTGGCAAGAATGGAATAAATCTGCGTAAGCTTTATTGAACTCGGTAATTACCCGAACCTCCCCACAAAAACAGAATGTAGCACAAGGCAGATTTTGAATTTGGGGCTTCTAAACTCGAGCAAATATTTCCCGTAGACCCAGAAAACTCGAGTTAGGGCTCTTGTCTAATTTTTCCCCACGTGAGACTCTGCTCTTCTGTATAGTCTCGTCTGTGTTTCTCTCCACTCGTCAAAGTGTCCGACAAAGACAAAGCTTTAATGAACTTATATTTATTTTTGGTTAACATACAAAAATGTGGCATAAGGTCAAAAATGGGGATGGGGAAGGTTAGTCTACACCTGTTTTAAAATAACTCAGCGAGCCTCAATCGCTGATCCAAGCAGACTATACAATATTACTTGCATCGAAACATGACATTCTTTCTACAAGCACTATAATACCGCAAAAGATTCTGTAAAAACCTAACTAGTCCCATATGTACAATTTATCTGTTGGAAATGGAGAATAACAATTTTAAATATGAAAAACCAAGGAATATCTATAGAATGCATAATGCTATTTACAAGTTACTAAACAAAATAGTGTTTTGTAATAAAAAAAAACACCATCCTTAATTGTGTCAGAAATATCAGTTGATTGGAAGAAATTTATACGGGACATGGATAAATTAACCAGTTATGCAACCAAATATGCACACAAATACACTCTTATCCTAACACTATAACTAATACGAAAAACATACTCAAAAAACAAAAGGGACCCTGCAGCTACCAGGGAACTAATATTTCTGGTCACCTAACTAGGGAAGTGTGGGGAATTAAAGTAAAAAACAAAAAGTAGAACAAAAAACAAAAAGAAGGATCTAATGACCATACATACCCTAGCTAAGTTTAAAAACTAAAAGAAAGAAAGAAAAAACCTAAACTAATCTATTATGAGCAGGGTTTACAATGTTTGAATATAGTATCCCCAATATTCTGATGCTTAAATGGCATCAACATTCCACTCTAAGTCGGCTCCTTTTGCTCCACAGTTGCGCGCAAGACACACACACCTTTTGCTAGGTTTTCATGGAGGGAGTAGTCATTTTACCGTCCTGATATTGACTTTAATCTCTTGCATAAAGAACAGGATCAGTTATGAAGAGGTAAACTTCTCATCTCCATAGAATTCCTTCTGTTGCGTCGTGCATGTCACGACTCGCATAATGCCTAGTAAGCACAAGAACACATAATTCTCTGCCTGAGTTAACCATTGGGCAGCGTTGCTAAAAATAAGAACGGCCTTAATGATAAAGAACTGCGCGCAGCATGTAAACCGTGAGGTCTTCAACCAAATTGCACAGTGATGCCTCAGTGTTAGTGAGACATTTCAACCTAGCCGCTAAAGGTCATATAGAAAGAGCCTCCTGTTCTGTCTAACCGAGATCGTCAATCAGTCAACCTTGAAAGGTCCCCGTCAGTCGTACCCTTACGAGACAACGCCTGGATGTCGAAAAGTAAAAGAAACTTGAAGGCTAACCGGCATTCACGATAGAAGGATCACTCACCTCGAGCTAAGTGACCGGCCATCTCCTCGCACGAGTAAACACTTCTTAGAGACAGGAAGTTGTTGCTGGTGTATTCCTTCCTGATTCGTAATTCCTATCTGCTTTCGAACATATTCGATCTAGAAATGTGAAGCGTATATATTGACGAAACTTAACTCCAAGTGTTCTAGCAGAGGACAGAAAGTGCGATACGGAGATCCGAAGGCGTACTGGCATGGTCAAGGATGCCGAGTAGAATATTAAGAGACAGACAGGAAAATTTCACTGGAAGCAAAGAAGAGAGTACTGGATTGTTACGTGATGTCTGTCCTTCAATATGGCACTGAATGCAGAACAATCTCATAAAATATGAAGAAAAAACTTGAAGCAACCAAAATATGATTCTACAGAAGAATGCTGAGGAACATAAGAGCAATGACCAGTTTTAGGAGAAGATGGAAACAAAAAGAAAACTGATACTTAACATTAAAAGGCATCTGAAGTTTTCGGGACATGTAATGAGGAGGGCGGCTCGGAACGAGAAATCGGGTAGCCGAGTTCGAATTCCAGCTGAATTCATTGCTTTCACTTACGCGCAAATACCCTTGGGAAAGGTCTCTTCCCTCCAGTTATGGGTTAAATAACAGGACAGATTGGGTTCTATAGCCTTGGTCGGCAACCAGTCTACCGCAGAAAGTAATGGAAACCTACTGCAGGATAATCTTCTGCCCAGTCAGTCATGTCTCTTTAGAGACATGATCGCTTAAGCGTGTATCACGTATGGCACTTAACTAAATTATGAGGAGGGAGTGATTAGAGAACCCGATGCTCATGGGACAGATAGAGGGAAAGAGAGGGAAAGGAAACTAACATACCTGATGTTTTTAAGTAGATGAATGGTGGAGTGGATGGAATAACAGGAGATAGGTTATTAGGAGCAATAAGAGATAAGAAAATGGGAAGGGCCATGATCTTCTACGTCTTGAAGGGACTAAGCACAAAGAAGAAGAAGAAGAGCTTAATCCTTCTTGATAAACAAGGAGGCTAGATCCACCCTAGCTATGGCTACATTTCATCATAATTTAAACTCATACAAGTGATACTCCAGTTCTATGCTTACCCTTACCCACACTGCTACACTTGAATGTCTCCATATCCATTGGTTTACACACACAAAACTTTTAAATTCTAATAACCTCCTACTAATTCACATTTATCCATTAGCATCTATTGTTTTGAATTTTAATTTTCCATAGAGCGCGTGCACCCACCACACACACACATATATATAGTGGATCCTGTAACTGAACAATATTTCACTGCCTGATGACGGTGAATTTGTACCGAAACCTGGAAGCCTTTGAATTGCAGTCCTATATGTTATTAATATAACACTAATAATAACAAATTTTTTGTATTTAGCACTTTATAAAAATAAAAATTACCAAACTATATATATATCGATCACCAATATATATATATAATTCCATTGGTAAAAATTAGTCTGGAAGATTTAGAAGGACGTACCTCATAAATTATGATTTACGACTCTTGGCCCAACTACATCGGCCAGTTTGGCGTCGGCAGACTGAACGAAAAGGGTCAGAGTCTCCTCGAGTTATGCTCCTACCATGACCTCTGTTTAAACAACAAGTTCTTTGCCACCACACAGCATCGTAGAGTGTCCTGGCGGCACCCCAGATCCCGCCACTGGCACCTGCTGGTCCTTGTCATCACACGGAGAAGCTCACTGAACTGCGTTCTCATCACGCCTAGTTACACAGCGCTGACTTTGACACTGGCCATTCCATTTTCTTCCTCAGACCATTTCCCAATCCCGAGCCAGGTGAAACGGGACGGTGTACTCGCCCCGACGCTTATGGTATCTTCTCTCTGCTGTTGTCCTACGCCTTCGGCCAGTCAGAGGTTAGAGTGTACGTCTACACCAGAACCGACAGCAGCCTCTTCAGCTTTGCTCGTTTCCGAGCTAAGACCAAAATGCGAAAGGTACTTATATGCGAGATGCTCTTCCCTGATGCTGCAACACTGACAATACACTCTGCAGAAGACCTGCAGCCACACATCAATTGCTTCGAGCCCGCATGCAGTTTGGCTTGACGATCAGCCTAAAACAAAGCAAACATCCTGGGCCAAGATGTAAGCAATATCCCAAACATCACCATTGGTGATTACACCCTTAAGGTCGTCGAGAGCTTCACATACCTCAAATTCACCATCTTCAGCAACCTCTTTCTGGACACTGAACTTCACAAAGTTATCGGCAAGGCAACAACGGCCATGGCTCGCTTGACAAAGTGGATCTTTGACAACAAGACGCTGACAGCCAACACCAAGATGATGTTGTACTGGACCTTTACAGCAGAGTATCTTCGACCCTCTATTCACTCCAAGATCACAGGCTCAACACTTTCCATCCGCGCAATCTCAGTATCTTCGTTCTGTTTACCCAGTATCGACTTCGGATGCTTGGCCACGCCGGGCAAATGTACGATGAGAGTGTCCTAAGGACGTTATATTCGGCAAGCGCGCTACTGGCTCAAGACATGCAGGCAAACCTGTTCTATGCTACAAGGATATCTGTAAGCGAGAAATGAGGTCAGTTGGCATCGACTCAGCAGGCTGAGTGTGGTGGATGAACCCCGCAGAAGATTGAGGAGTGCTGTTACGGCATGCTCCCAAAGAAATGAAGAGTGGAGAGACCAGCAAGGGAAGGAGAGGAAAGAACGCAGACAGGAAAGGGCTGCGTTAATGCTCTCAAAACCAGTCGCCACCTACACCTGTGGCAACTGCAATAGAACCTGCTGATACATGATTGGTCTGTACAGTCATAACAGACGCTGCAACTCAGCAACAGGTTGACGTGGAGTACTCTACTGTCTACCGAGACATACGGATGCTAACAATAAAAAATGACAGAAAATCTCAAACGTGAAGCATTTTTCCTAGCCTTGAATATATTAACCTATGAATTCTGTTGTATCGAGCTGCTTGTTGCACCAAGAGCTGCCATATGGGAGAAGACATCAAGGACAACAGAAAATACAAACATTTAATCAAAATTAGCCTTCATTTGTGCATGTACAGAAAAATGAGTTTGAAAAGTCTACTGCAAACGATCTCGAGGCCTTGCCGTTTTCGACCAATTTCCAACAAACTATAAAGATGCGAGGCTTTTCAATAAAAATTGACTGATTTATTTTCTACGGTTTGAGAATATTTTTAGATTGGAAGAATTTTTTGTTTTTTGAAGATAACATTAGTTTAATACCGAAAGTTTTACAAATTACAAATTAACCCATAGCTAGCGAGAGAATAAGTGGATTGATACATTTCCGATTGGTATTTACGCGTGAATATAATGAAACCAACTGGATTTTGAACTTGGCTCTCTGATTAACAATTCCGAACTGTTATACATTACATCATTCATTTATTTCTTATTACCAAACGGTTACTCATCTAAGTACGGACCAAGCTCAGTGTTGCTTAACTTTGGTTATTGTAAGTGAACAGATGTTTGAAATTGATGTGGCCATATGCTTAATTCAAAGAAAAGTGCGACACCATGCAACTTTGGGATTGTACACAACCACTGACTTCCCAGGTTCCTGTTTGTTACAGACTTTGTGCGCCCAGGTTTGTTTCGAGGGGCCACCCCTAAATCCACCGATGAATTGCCAAACGATACCTTCTTCGAGTCTAAAGAACAACTTTGAATAGATAAGTTTATCTATTTTGACAAAAATAAACCTGGAGTAGTATACAACTCTTCTCGCGAGGGGAAATGTTTTACCAGAGTAGAAAACTCCATTTAAGAAATAAGTGTTCTTCAATTGATCCGTCGGTTAGAGAAATACAAAGAGAAGGAGAAGGAGAAGCTAGCAATAATATTAGAATAATATAAGAATTATAATCTTGCAGTTGAAGAGTACGAGTCCGAAACAGAAAGGGAACAGATTTAATCTCGACGAATATTAAGATATTAATAGCCGGGGTTTGGATGATATAAAAATAGCAGTACTAATCCTGAAGGGCGTATATTTATAGAGTATAATAAACACTTGATAAGTTCCGTCATTAAGATATGAACTCCTAGGTGATGCCTGTCGTAAGTGTCAAATTCTCCAAACACTTTTTCCGAAAATAATCAGCTGCATCTCTCTGAGTATGTGACGTTTTTGTTTCGATTTTCTGAAAGACCTCGTTGTTGCATACATGTAATATGAAATGTAATATTTTCACCCATAATGACATCGCGTAAATTGGAAAATATGATCTAATTGTCGATCATCGAGTGAAGATATGCTGAGAAACTCTGTTTCTATATGCTTATCTATCTTACAATATATATATATATATACTTCTCACATGCATATGATCTGATAATAATTCCTCGAAAGAGGGCACTTACCAACTTAATTCTTATAGATTCAAGCATAAACGAAAAATATTTACCTATCCACAACCATGTATATGCTCAAAACTAAAATATAAACGACAAATATTTATCTATTTACAACTAATGGAATGCTTGCAGACTCTAATGTCAATCAGTTATACATGATACATGCTTGGGCGATCATGTCTCCAAAGAGACATGACTGACTGGGCAGAATATTTTCCAGCAGTAGGTTGCCAATACTTTCTGTGGTAGAATGATTGCCAACGAAGGCTATAGATTCTAATCTGAATTGTTGTTTAAACCATAGCTGGAGGGAAGGGATTAATTTTCACAATGGTATTTGCACGTAAATGAACGCAACGAATTCAACTAGAACTCGAACACGGCTCTTCGATTTCTCCTTCCGAGTCAATATCCACTGCACTAAAACGCACATCCAAATATAAGCGACCGATATTTACCTATTCTTTGTTACTGCATATAGAATGAAATATAAATGACCATTGTTGATTTATTTCCAAATTAAGTAAGCTTTGTGCAAACTTATCAATTTTATCTATTCCCAAACCAAGTAAACGCTAATAAAATCAAATATAAACGACTATTATTGACATAATCATGAATCAAATAAATGCTTGCAAGCTCAAATATAAACGATCAATATTTATTTATTTATTTCCGAAACAAGCAAATTACTTCTCAAGTCAAACAAACACTTACAAACAGCGGTAAGAACACAATCAAAATATCTCTCAATCATATCTCACTAAAGATAATTAGACCAGAGAAACTTAATTCTCCATAAATTCAAACATAATGAAAAAACAAAAGATTGAATTTGACATTAAATAATCTAACAAACCTTGACATATCGTAGAATCCACTAACCCAACCCAGCCACGATACTGGCAAATACTTATGTATATTAGGTTTGAAGTTAAGTTTTGCTAAAAGTGCTTGTCATAAATTGCCTCAATTTTGAGTGATCAACGTAGTGACTACTATATTAGATGATTATTATTATATTTTGCTAATTAGAAATGGAATATCTTCCAATGGAATATCTTCCAACTTTGGGATTGTACACAACCACTGACTTCCCAGGTTCCTGTTTGTTACAGACTTTGTGCGCCCAGGTTTGTTTCGAGGGGCCACCCCTAAATCCACCGATGAATTGCCAAACGATATCTTCTTCGGGTCTAAAGAACAACTTTGAATAGATAAGTTTATAAGTGAGAGTGAGGATTGTATACAATTATATTTTGGCAGTTAAATTTAGAACGTTATTTCTCCATATTTTTCGTAGTTACAATCTATGATCGTAAGCTTCCTAAAAAGGCACTTAGCGTTCCTTAGCATTCAGACATGAAGAACACAGATTTACGAAGGGGTATTTGCAGCGTAAGTAAATGCAACGAATTCAGCCAAGTTCGGATTTCAGTTGAATTTATTGCATTCACTTACGTGCAACTATACTTGGGAAAGGTATTAGTCTGTCGTCTCTCCATCCAGGTATGGGTTTAATGACAGGACAGATTTGCGTCTATAGTCTTGGTTGTTAACTAGTCTACAGCAGAAAGTAATGACAACCTACCGAGGAAAAAGTTTTGTCCAGGCAAGCATGTCTATTTAGAGACATGATCGCCAAATCGGGTATCAGGTATGGTGCTTAACTGACTGACAG